>CM064554.1:23331753-23596753 GCA_032716605.1 Paralithodes platypus
AGTATCACTGTATCACAGTTCACTAACACCGTGAGTAACAACCGTACGAACGGTACGATAACTGTACACGATAATGACTGACGTTTCTTGTAACCTGTTGTTGACAGGGAAAAATCGCCTACGGAGTGCCAGAAAGGAGCGCGAATTTCTAGCTGCGCTCAACGCCTGCCACTTACGATTTCAGAATTTTTCGAATCTCCTATATTGGTAATGCGACACCAGAGCGCAGAGCGCCAAATGGCTGCACATGGCCACCTTCTGGTTACGGAGTTGTACGGTAGTCCAAGTTTAACATAGGGCGGATCGCCGCGGTTAACTTCGCGTATATTTTGACGGCGATTTTTTTCGGAATATTTAATTTTATTCACTTACTTTTATATTTTAGGCTATAATCTAGATTTGGCACGACAATAACCCTAACCCGTCTTTCTTAAAGATTCTTTATAATCTTTCCAGTTAGCCTATAGCCTAATTTAGGTCATTTTTCAAAGGCCACACAATTAAATAGGTTGGTATTTTAAACGGACACTACTGCAGCATTATGAGAGACAATTTATTAGAGCTAATAGGCAAAAATAGATTTCGCCATATTTTTCTCCATAGGCTATAGTACGCATGGAGGATTTTCGTTATCGGACCAAATTGAACAAATTCCCACTTCACAGACAAAATAGACAAATACAGTAGAACTTCCGTTAATCGAGGGCCAGCGGACCGCTCTCGTTCGGAATTAGTGGATTTTTCGGATTACGAGACTTTACCATATGAACCGTGTATGACGAAAACCTGGAAAATAGGCCACCCAAAATGCACACAATGGTTGCAAACACCCATATCATATGTTCAGAAATCACTTCAAAAGTTGACCATTGTCATTGTAGACATTAACTACTTCAAACAGCTCAGATGTATGGTCAAGGAATCTGATGGATATAACGTTTCTTCTTATTCCGTATACTAGCGAGTTTGTCTTGCTCTGAGATCATGATTGGGTTCGGGAAGTATGCATTAACAACGGCACTTCATGAGAGGTTCTTGTAATTTTTCCTTTTGTGTATTTTCCTTTGTGAAGTGCTCGGTAATTATATTGTATTGAAAGCACCCTGGTCTTGTTGTCTTGAAAGCACCTTGGGATGCTCGCAAGCATGAAACTATAAATAGTAGCGTGATAGGAAACATCCACCAAGGTGCGTTTTCAAGCTCCAAGAATAATACGTCAAAGGTGCATTTTCAAGCTCAAGACTGAATGCGCTTTGGCAGAAAACTGCGGGGTGCAAGCCAGTCAGAGAATCGGGAGCGTCCCAAGGATGCGTTCCGAGAGCAAAAAAACAAAACAAACTCTCTAGCAGACGATGTGGAAAGGAGATCGAAGAAGAACGAAGGGTGTTTACGATTATATCAGTAGCTTACCTTGGACCATTACTCTGAAGTTTTGTAAGTAGATTTAATAGGCTACAATGACAATGGGAAACTTTAAAGTTGAATTCATGAACTATAGATAGGTGTGAGTTGTGCTCCATTATGTGTCATTTGAGGGCCTAATTCCTCCAAAAAGGGGACTGTTGGGACTTCTTGAAAGGTGCATTTTCAAGCTCAAAGACTGAATTGCGCTGCATGAAAATGCTGGTTTGCAAGCCAGTTAGCGCATCGGAGCGGACCCCAAGGATGCGTTTCAAGAGCAAAAAACAAAAATCTCTAGCAGCCGATGGGGAAGAAGAAGAAGGACTGAAGGTGTTTTACGATTATATCAGTAGCTTCTAATTGACCATTAATCTGAAGGTTTTTGAAGTAGATAATAGGCTACAATGACAATGGTAAAACTTTTAAAGTGAATTCATGAACATATCGATATGATGTGTTGCTCCTTATGTGTCATTTGAGTGGCCTAATGCCTCACAAAAAAGGGACTTTGGGATCTTCTTGCAAGGTGCAATTTTTCAAGCTCAAGACTGGGAATGCGCTTGCAGAAAATGCGGTTGCAGAGCCAGAGTAGCCGCATCGTGAGACGTGACCCCAAGGATGCGTTCAAGAGCAAAACAAACTCTCTAGCAGACGATTGTGGACAGAGAAGAAAAAGAAGAAGTGTGATTAGGTATTATATCAGTAGCTTCCTTTTTGACCATTATATCTGAATGTTTTTGAAGTAGATAATAGGCTAACAATGGACAATGGTTAAAACTTTTTAAACGGTGAATTCATGAACATATGATATGTGTGTGCTCCATTATGTGTCATTTGAGTGGCCTAATGCCTCAAAAAGGGGACTTTGGGACTTCTTGAAATTCGGACCATCGGGTGAATTCGGATTTGGCCTCAAATTGAAAAAATTGGAAATGGGAGATTCGAATCATCGGTCGTCGGATTAACGGACTTTTACTGTACACCAAAAATCAGGGTGTGGGGGCGGCAGCCCCCACCCATAATAGCCTACTATAATAGGTTAGGTAAGGTTGTTAGGTTAGGCTAGGCTAATGTCCTTTCAAAGGGGTATAGGCCTAGTAAACACTAGGATAGCCTATACCTGGTCAAGGGTAAGTCCTGCTGTAGTCAATTTGAATGCTACCTTAAATTGTAATATTAGACTAAGCATAGCCTACTGTATAGATAAAATAGCCTAGCCTACTTATTTATTGTAGCCTATAATATAGGCCTAGCCGGGTAGAATGTAGAGATCGGGCATACCGCAACCATTGTTTACACTGCGCAGAGCGGCGACGGATGCCATCATGTTCCCGTCCATTTTGAATGCCGTTGGATACGATAATATGCTGAGGGGGCAAACACCCCCCATGACATTGTCATCATCATATAAATTTTTCCAGCAGGGGGCAACTAGGCCTAACCAAAAAAAATCGTCGTCAAAACTCAAAATAAACGCGAACTTACAGTAACTGCGGCGATCGACCATGTAAACATGACGGCGACGGCGGCGGTGGACGCTTGCGATCATGTTCCCGTCTAATTTGACTGCCATTGGATACAATAATATGTTAAGGGGAGGGCTTTGGGGCAATTGTTTTGGTTGTTTTCCCCCTACTGGCAATATATATGATGATGACAACACATCATGGGGGCAAAGCCCCCCCTCAACATATTATTGTATCCAATGGTATTCAAAATAGACGGGAACATTATCGCAAGTGCCCGACGCCGACACCGCCGCCGTTTTTTACATATGTCGCTCACCCCGGTTAAAGGCTGGTTCACACATAGCGGAGTCGGTGCGCGAGTCCAACACGAGGCACACTCGACGATTAACGCTGTCGGTGGAAACTGAGACGGCCGCGAGTAGCAATTGTGCCCGAGGCAAGGAGAGTGTAACACGAGTTAACTCGAGTCAATACGAGTCAACACGTGTTAATGTAAGAGTCTGTACGAGTAACTGAGAGTCAAAACGAGTGTAACACGAACCCAACACGAGTGTCAAAAAATTGAAAAATAATGGCCACATTCCAGGGCACGTAAACAAAGAGTATGGACGAGTCTAACACAAGTCAACGCGATTGTTACACGGATCAACACGATTGTTATACGGATCAACACGAAAGACAAGGCATTGACTCTCGTTGGACCTCTGTTGCACACGTGTTGACTCGTGTTACATCCGTGTAAACTCGTGTAAACTCTCGTTGGTTCGTCCTACATTTTTGAAATAACGGTATTTCAAATGACACTTTCTTTTTCGTGTTACACTCGTGTTTTTTTCTCAGTGGATCGTGTTTACTTGTCTCGTGTGTCACTCGTGTTTGAATCGTGTAAACTCTGGCATCATGGGGGCACCAAATTTTGGCACTCACATTCGTGCTTTCTACTCTTGTTGATACGTGTTGCATGTGTGTTACATACATGTTGTTGCGTGTAAACATGTGTTGCTTCGTCAACGTCGAAATGATGACGAAAAGCGACGAATCACCAAAGAGTGTTACACGGGTTTACACGAGTCAACACGAGTTAACACGAATAACGAAATTATTCAGAGTCAAACACGAGTTAACACACGTACACGAGTCTACACGTATTTAGGCCACACTCATGGGTAGGCTAATCGCCACGAGACCCAAAAATTTCATGCATGCATGACATTTTTGGACCCCGTGGCGAGTACCCACGAGTGTGTCGAGTAAACAAAGAGTATACACGAGCGTAGCACGAGTCTATACGAGTGTTGAGGAGTATCGACGAGTCTCGACGAGTCATTGCTGAATAGCAAAATTTCAACACTCGTGTTGGACTCGCGCACCGACTCGGCTATGTGTGAACCCGCCTTTAGTTCGCGTCTATTTGAAGGAGTTTTTTTCCGTTATTAGCATCCTGCTGGCAATATATATGATGATGACAATATGTCATGGGGGGGTGACCCCCCTCAACCTATTATTGTATCCAAAAGCAGTCAAATAGACGGGAACATGATGGCCAGCGTCCGCCACCACTCCGCGTAGTGTAAACAAGGCTGGCGGAACACCCGAACTCTACATTCTACCCCACTAATTTTCCAACTAGCATAACTGATGATTATCAATGATCAATCCCAGTCAGAAACGTCCATGCTTCCCTCCCATAAGTCAATGTCGGGATTACCACACGGTCATGCAAGGACTTCTTTACTTCCATGCTGACCACCCTATTTCTTCTTACTGCTTTCAGAGTTCCTACAACGCTCTTCCCCTGTTACACTTTCTCCCACACTTCTTCATCCATAGGCCTACTCACATCTTTACTCAACACACTGCCCAAATACTTAAATGAGCTGACATTCTTCATAGCCATTCAACCTCACTTCACACTCTATGGTTGCACCCCTTTCAATGACCATAATATTGCTCTTCCTAGCATTTACCTCCAGATTCCGTTTTTCACACACTGTTCCAAACATATTTACCTGACCCTGCAACTCCCATTCACTATCGCTCATCATAACTGTGTTGTCAGCAACAGTAGTACCGGTACTGTACTGTTGAGGCAACTTCCACTCGTTTCCTTCCCTTATCAGCGGTACACCAACATCCGCTGCTCTTCCTTGTATTTCTTTCATGACTCCATCCATATACTGTACCGGTATATATTGAACAACCATGGGGACATCACACACACCCTTGCTTTAACCCAACATTCAGATTAAAGAACTCGCTCTGTTAATTATCCACACATACTGACACCTTTGCACCCTCATACATGCTCTTCATTGCTTTCAGCAACTTGCCATCTACTCCGTATATTCTCAGTACCGGTACTTTCCACATACCTTCTTTATCAATTCTGGCATAGGCCTTCTCCAACTCCATAAATGCAGCATACAACTTTTGTCGCTTCTCCAGATATTTCTCCACAACACATTTCCGGGCAAAAATCTGAGCTACACATCCTCTTCCCTTCCTAAGATGACTACAGTATGCTAACCGTTTCCCCAGCAATACTGACTGAAAATGCCCAAATATATTGCATGTCCCTTCAGATTTATCTAAAATATGTAAAATTACACCAAATACCACTACAGTAGCACTGAAATCAATAAAACTCACTAACAGGATAAATAAATGGAAGAAATACTCCAAAAGATTAATATGTTAACCCTTTACCCAGCAATACTGACTGAAAATGCCTAAATAGATTGCATGTGCTCTTCAGATTTATACATACATACGTACATAACATTTTAAGACTGATTGCTCCACACAGATGTGCAGTTTCAGTCTCTTTTCCTAATGGCGGCGTTCCAGGCAACCCTGTTAAGGGATGCTTTACTTGTCAAGTTTTTGGATTTGAGATCGGCACGTATAGTCCGATCCCAGGTCTTACTCGGTCCACCCCTTGGTGCAGCTCCCTCCACAATCGCAGACCTGCATCTTTTCACCCAATTTTGTTCATCCATTCTCTCCACATGTCGATACCATCCCAGTTTACTTGTACGCATCTCCTCGCTAATACTCTTTTATACCTAAACGTCTCTTCAGCTCATCATTTGTTATTCTGTTGACATCCTTTACCTGAAATATGTAAAATTACACCAATTACCAACTACATTACCAAAACATTTAATAAAGTACACTAACAGGATAAAGAAAATGTAAGAAATAGCCCTAAAGATGAATTTATCTATCTATCTATTGACGGACGCCTTGATCCTCGAAGGATTGCCCACGAACAAAACACCCCTATGCACCTCTGTCCCCAGTCAGTCGACGCCCCTCCTCCCATCCAGCACCGCTTTCACGCATATACTTCTTAACTCCATCCTTCCACCTCTCTCTCGGTTTATTTCTCCCTCTGTCCTTCCACCTCACTCGTACACGCTCTTAGTCATTCTCTCGCTTCCCATACGTTCCACATGGCCGAACCATCTCAAGGTGTTCTTTTTCGCACTTTCCAGTCCATTCACACCACACCTCTCTCGTACTTCCTCATTCGTCTGTCTATCCCTCCATGTAACTCTGCACACACTTCTCAAGTAACTCATTTCCATCCCTTTCACTCTTGGTTTGAATCTCTCCAACAACGTCCATGCTTCGCTTCCGTAAGTCAGTGTCGGGATTACCACACTGTCATGCAATGACTTCTTCAGTTCCATGCTGACCACCCTATTTCATGTTACGCTTTCAGCATTCCTACAACCCTCTTCCCCTGTTGCACCCTCTCCCACACTTCTTCATCCATACTCCCATCTTTACTCTGTACACTGCCAAGATACTTAAATGAGCTGATAATCTCCATAGCCTGACCGTTCAACTTCATCTCACACTCTGTGGCTTCACCCCGCATTTACCTTCAGATTCCATTTTTCGCACACTGTTCCAAACATATTTACTAGACCCTGCAACTCCCATTCATATCGTCAGCAAACAGCAGTACACAAACATCCACTGCTCTTCCTTGTATTTCTTTAATGACTTCATCCATATACTGTATATATAGAACAACCATCGGGACATCACACACCCTTGCTTTACCAAACATTCAGATCAAAGAACTCCCTCTGTTCATTCTTCACACGTACTGATACCTTTGCACTCTCATACATACTCTTCACTGCTTTCAGCAACTTGCCATCTACCGGTACTCCATATATTCTCAGTACTTTCCACATACCTTCTCTATCAACTCTGTCATTCCACTCGTTGCCTTCCCTTATTAGTGGTACACCAACATCCACTGCTCATCCTTGCATTTATTTTATGACTCCATCCATATACAGTTCAGTATATACTGAATAACCACAGGGACATCACACACCCTTTCTTTAACCCAAAATTCAGATCAAAGAACTCGCTCTGTTCATTCTCAACACATACTGACACCTTTGCACCCTCATACATGCTTTTCACTGCTTTCAGCAACTTGCTATCTGCTCCGTATATTCCAAATACTTTCTACATACCGGTACCTTCTCTATCAACTCTGTCATAGGCCTTCTCCAAGTCCATGAAGGCAGCATACAACTTTTGTCCCTTCTCAAGATATTTCTCCACAACATATTTCAGGGCAAAGATCTGAGCTACGCATCCTCTTCCCTTCCTATGATGAATACTGTATGTTAACCGTTTCCCCAGCAATACTGACTGAAAATGCCCAAATATATTGCATGTGCGCTTCTGATTTATCTAAAATATGTAAAATTATACCAAATACCAACTACATTAGCACAAAACTCAATCAATCACAGAAACAGGATTAAAAACATAGAATAAATACCCCCAAAGATGAATACGTTAACCCTTTCCCCAGCAATACTTACTGAACATGCACAAATAAATTGCATGTGCTCTTCAGATTTAGCTGAAATATGTAAAATTACACCAAATACTAAGTACATTAGCACAAAAATCAATCAAGCACTTTAACTCCCGGAAGGGTTCTTGAACGCCCATAAAAAGGCATACACGAGCTGCCCGGAAGGGCTCTTTAACGCCCAGTGGTTGAAAGCCTGTGAGCTTGGTGTGCGAGGCGTCGGTCCGACGCATGTAAACAACAGCCGGCTGGACCGACGCCCCGCATCTCCGGCCACAAGAAGGAGTGCGTCGCTTGTTCGTGTGTGCCTGTATGTTGTTGTTAAGTATCAAAAAGTAGTGTAAAGTGGCTGTTTTTGCCATAAAGTTATCTCCACTGAAATCATCATCACAACTCAACCACTTGACTTAGAGAGCTCTACTTAACGCCATTCTACAGGTAATAAACACATCTACGCTTGGGGATGCGCGGGAATGCGGAAGCAGTCAGAATAACAAAGATACGGTAGCCTAGGCGTAGACGTTTTTCGGCCAAAACACCCGGGTTTCGGGGAATATATATATATTACATAGCCGGGGCTGGAGGGTTAACAGGATAAATAAAATGGAAGAAATAGCCCAAAAATGAATTTATCTATAGCCTACCGGTATATATTGCCGGACACCTTGATCCCCGAAGGGGTGACCATGAACGAAATGCCTGCGTATTTCCAGCTCGCTTGAGTTATCACTCTATCGTCTTTTAGAGCTTTTTGGCCCGGGGTAATTACCACACCATCGCGTCATAAGGAGTTTGAGGGGGTTAAATTGCTAGATACATAGAGGAAGAGGAATGCCAAGTAAAGCTAAACAAAAATATATAAGATATTTTTAACATGAGGTTGCTTATAATAATTTGTACCTCTGCAGTTTCTCCATGGCTAACGAAAAAGGTCACATTCCTAAGAAGCCCCAACCAAAAAGGCCAAGCTTCTGTACAGAAAAAATGCCACACCATTACCCTTATGGTGACCCTATCAAATAATCAAAACAACCACACTTCTTAACCCAATTCCCGCGGGGCCCCTCATATGACGGAGATGATTTTCCGGCTATTTTGTAGCCTGTGAGCCCGGCCAGCTTTTGCAAGCAGCACGGATGGACGTCAGCCGGAGCCTACAGGCCCCGCCACGACACTGAGGTTTGTGTGAGAGAGAGCTCACTTATGTGCAGCGTCACACATAGCGAAAACAGAAAATAGTTGGTAATTTTTAGCAATTTCGCCTATCGGATTTGGTAATTTTTAGCAATTTTGCCCTTCGTTTGCAAGATCCTTACAAGAAACCCAGACGTCGTACAGGGATGATTCAGGAGTAATTTGAAAGCTATTACCGTACTTTCACGAATACATGATTGAATTACGCTCTGGCTTTTGCTTATGCATGAAAATGAGCAGGGAATGAAGGCAATTTCGGGCAATTATGCCTACTCGTACAGGAGTCCTTGGAGCGGCTTCGGTCGCGCCGGGAATTTCCACACCTCTCACACCCCACACACACACATCACACAGTTTTTCCTACACCGAGAAATGACTCTCCGGCTGTCATTTCTCGAAGACTTCTTCTAGCTGGAGACATTGAGAGCAACCCAGGACCCAGCTACACATACATATGTCCAACTTGCTCAAAACCCATCACTTCAAGTTGCCACACTAAGGGTTCAGTTCTCTGCAATTCATGCAAGAACTGGACCCACTTCACCTGCACAACACTTGCCTCCAAGAAACACTAAACGAACACCTGGACCTGTTCCTCATGCCCCTCCCTCTCCCAGTCAAATCCCTCACCTAAAACCCGTCCACCTCTCCTCCCCAACCCACCTAACCTTCCCATATCATCCACTCCCCCCCTAAAACCCGTCCACCTCTCCTCCCTAACCCTCCTAACCTTCCCATACCATCCACATCCTCAACTCAACACACCACACCCCATCCTAATCCATTCCAACCCCCATCTCCTGCTCCCCAATCCCAACCCCAACCTCACCCATCCCAACCCCCAGCCTCGTGCAGCAGCACCCAACATACATCGTGCACATAACATTAACATTCTCCAATTGAACATAGATGGCATCAACACAAAGAAACACAAACTCTCACATTTCAACAAACAACACAACATACACATTGCCATCTTACAAGAAACAAAACTCCGCACAACACAAAAAACACCCACATTTCATGATTTCACCACCATCAGACAAGACCGGGCTGTCGGTGGAGTCATCACCCTGGTACACAAAGAAATATCATACATAGTTACCAGTGTACAAACCAAATCCCTCCTCCCCCAAATGATAACACAACAGAAATACAATCTTTAAAATACGCACTGGCAACAACTCCAACATAACCATCATAAACACATACATCCCCTACAGTACCAAATGAATACAGACCACAATTACAACACATCACAAACACCCCACACATCATCCTGGGTGGTGACTTCAACGCCAAGACGTCGGCCTGGTTTGTCGACAACCCCGACACAGACAGAGGGCTGGTACTACAAAACCAAACTGATAACCTCATCATTCTTAACGACATCCATCAACATACCCATATTCCTCACCAAGCCCTCTATAACCCATCATCTCCAGACATCACCTTTTGCTCCCCAGAACTCGCCCCCACAACATCCTGGAGGGTGGTCAGAACCTTAGGCTCTGACCACCTCCCGATCATTATCACCACCAAAACCAGACTCACCCCAGCTAGCCACAAACACACATACACCAATTATAAAAGAGCTAACTGGGAAGCATTCACAAATGAGACAGAACAACACTTCACAACTCTAAACAGTACACCCATCACTAACATCAACAATGCTGTACACATACTCAATAAAACTATCCAAAACGCTGACAAGAAACACATTCCAAGAGGTAACAGAAAAAGACACAACCCCAACTTCAAACCAGAAATTCAAAACCTCATCAGACAACGCGACATACTGAAACACTCCCCAGCACCCCACACACAAGACATCACACAACAAATACAAGCACTCAACACCCAAACTAACAACAAAATACAAGAACAACAAAAACTAAATTGGAATAACTTCCTACAGACACTTGATCACAAAACAAACCCCAAAAAACTCTACAAAACACTAAACAGCATCACACTTTCCAACAGCAACACAACACAATCACATGCTGCAATCACAACAACAGACTCTACTCCTTCATGTAAACAACAAGCAAACACTCTCAACAATCACTTCTCACATGCCAGCCACCTAAAACCTCACAAAGACGACCGACGTGTCATCCGACGTAAGAGACAATTCCCCACAGACCCTGACTATACACCCTTCACCAATCACCAGACAAAGCATATCATCAACAATCTCAAGCACTCACCCGCTTGTGGCCTAGACAACATAAGCAACATACACCTCAGACACCGGGGACCACAAGGCATACAAACACTCACTAACATATCAAACTACAGTTATTCACACAACACAATACCAGACATTTGGAAGCATGGTCTCATCACCACATTCCCCAAACCCAACAAAGACCCCACGCTACCCTCCTCGCACCGCCCCATCACACTCCTTTGCTCCCCCTCCAAAGTCATGGAACGCCTAGTATTACAACTAATTACACCCGACCTACCCCTAGCTCCAACACAGCATGGCTTTAGGCAACTGCACTCCACAAACACACTTCTCACAGACCTTACACAAAGAGCTTTTGACGGCATCAACTCAGCTAGACCACCACACAGATCACTATTAGCCACACTCGACATTAGTAAAGCTTCGATGCCATCCCCTGCCACAACCTAACAAACAAAATCTACAACACAAACATGCACAACAACACAAAAAGATGGCTGGCCAACTTCCTAGCAGGAAGATGTGCACACGTATCTTTTGCCGGTCAGTCATCTAAAATCAGAAACTTTCCAAACGGAGTCCCACAAGGATCCGTCCTATCGCCCGCACTCTTCAATCTGTACATGCACGATATAACTACACCAAATACGCCCCAAATAAACTTAGCCTCCTATGCAGATGACATAACACTCACATGCACACACCATGACCCAAAAAGAGCAACAGATCTCCTTCAACCCTATCTCAACACACTACATGGCTGGTGCACTACAAACAGACTTAATCTAGCCCCAGCCAAATCCACCGCAACCCTGCTCACAAGCTGGACAGGAGAACACGAATACATCCCTCAACTCACCATAAACAACACACCCCTAACACATACACACACACCCAAAATCCTAGGAGTAACATATGATACTCATATGGCATTCAAACAGCACACCACAAACATTAAAAAGAAACTGACACCCAGACTTAACGCCCTCAGGTCACTTGCTCACATAAAATTTGGACACAACAAAGAAACTACCACCACAGTATATAAACAATACATAGATCAGTGATGGAATACGCAAGCCCAGCCTGGGCTTCTAACCTAGCTGAAACACATCATAAGACCTTACAGACTATTCAAAACAAAGCCCTGAAGATCATTACAGGCTGCACAGCTACTGCACCCACAGATCACCTACATCAAGAAACCAAAATCCTCAAAGTCAAAGACCATCTGGACATGAGAGGCACTCAATTCCTGGCAGCAGCCTCCACGAACCAAGACCACCCACTAAACTACATGGCAACACCCACAGACACCAAGAAATATCAAAACAACACCCAGCACACGGTATCACACACAATTACTGTCCTCTCTCCCTCCCTACCCACCCCGAACCAACTTCCAAAAGCACATCCATACTCCTATCTCTCGCCGATCCATCCACTCGCTCACAGACAACACACAGCTGCAAGCACGACCTCCCGAAATCCATCCTTCCTAATCCTCCCTTCCTCGCGAGGACAGAGTCCACCTGGCCAGGCTGAGATGCGGACACCATCCAGCTCTCCTGAGCTATCAGAAGAGACTGGATGACTCCGTTGTCGACGCCTGCCCGGGATGTAACACAGCACCCCATACCATTGAACACATCATAGAAGACTGCATTTCACACAACCACTTACGCCAACAACACAATCTACACTCAATGAGAGCTCTGTGGGTAAGCCCGATCGTGGCCATGGCCTTCCTCAAGGACTCGGGGCTGTTCGGCCAGGCAGCTTAGGGAACAACAACAACAACAACAACTCGTACAGGATTAATAGCTTTAACCAAAATGGTCACACTCCTTAATGGTCTAAGTGGCCATAGCCAAAATGGCTACACTATATTCCTTCTGTACTTTCTCCATGCCCGATAAGATACATGATATTTTGATATATGTGGAACAGCCCTTGTATCCAACTACCTGATATTCCTGGCACTGATACAAGGTTTTGGTGGTTTTCTGGGGTCTTCGGGTGGTGTGGCTGCAGACATGGCACTGTTTCTGGCTCTTGCGACCACCAGCTATTGGAAGGGCGACGATTCTGTGCTTCTTGTGGTGTTCGGAAGCGTATGTGCGGTCCATAGTGCCAACTCCTGGCATATGTTGAGCTCGTGGGGAATCCTCAGGTTGGGCATATTCCCCATGAGATCCAAAATGATCTGTTTCTAGAATATCCGAAGGTTTGTGTACTTCCTGGGCATTGTGGGGTTCATGAGCTTGTACAGGTTGTACGTGTTCAGCACAGACACATCCATCATGTGCAGGAAGAATTTCTTATACCACCTGCAAGAGGTCCGCAGACAGTCGATGAAGCCGACCTGCATGTCTGACTTGTCAACCAGACGCATGTTTATGTTATAGTCCATAACTGCGTCTGGCTTCATGATGGGCTCCCTGGTCCTGTGGTTGACTTTGCCAGAGTCAACCAGGTTGCCCTTGTGTATGGTGGTGATCATGTTGACCTTCCTTTGGACGTGCCAATGGATTGCCAGCATCGGACCATGTTTTTTCAGGAAGATGTCCTTCTTCTTGGTTTTTTGGGGGAATTCCGGCATATTCTTCCTCGTCCCCCGTACTGTGCCCACAGTCTGGGTTTGGTGTCTGTTCAGGTACTGGATGAGGATGGGGGATGCGTAATAGTTGTCCGTGTAGAGTATGTGGTTCTTGTTGAAGTAGCGATCCATCATCGCCTTCACTACCGCTCCACCGAACCCTATTTCTTGATCGGCAAGCACCTCCCCCTCCTTTCCACTGTAGACAATGAAATCCAGCACATAATCCGTCTTGCAGTCACAGAGGATGAAGAGCTTGATGTCGAATCGATGTCTCTTGGATGGTATGTACTGCCGGAAGTGAAGGTTCCCCCGGAACAGCACAAGAGACTCGTCGATCACAACCTTTTGAAAAGACTTCAAGAAATTTGAAAACTTCATCATGTCGTAGAATCCTCTTATCTTCCACAGGCGGTCTGGTCGGTGTACATTGGTGTTGGTAACAAAGTGCAGGTTACCAAGTATGGCGAAGTAGCGGTCCGGGGACAAAAATTTGCCAAAAGCAGGTGTGGCAATTATGTCGCCTGTGTTCCAGTAGTCTGCCAGCCGATGCTTCTTTACATGTGCCATGAGCATGGTCAGTGCTATGAACACATACATTTGGGCAATGGTGACAGGTAGCCAGGCCTTCATATGGGAACTATGGGTCTTGCCACTGAGGTGTTCACTGAGGGCCTGCTGCTTATTAGTCTCCTCGACAACACATGACACAACCTCATTGTCGAAAAAGGCTTTGAAAAGCTTGACAGGTGTTGAGTTGGGTCCCCCAGGGAAAGATGGATGAACCCCAGCAGCATGTTGGGCATTATCAAAGGTGGCATCTTGTGGTTGAAAGGTGGCCCCATCCTCCCAAATCCAGACATCAGCATGCGTGGCACGGGGACGGGAACAGCCACGCTCAGCAGCAGCAGGGGCGTCGGCAGCAGCAGGGTCGTCGCCAGCAGCAGGGGCAGCCTGGCCACAGCCATGGCCACGCTGACCAGCAGGGCCCCTGGCACGGCCACGTCCACGTCCAACGGCACGGCCACCCCGAGCACGGGGACGTCTATGGCCACGATGGGGTGCTGGGTCGTCCACCAACTCTGCTTCGTCCACAACAGTGTCGTCTGGCAGGTCAAAATCATCATCCCCAGAATCTGTGCCGTGGTCGTCGATGTATCTTGAAGGGCGGCCATAGTCGTGGGTGTCTTCAGGGTCATAGGTGGGATCGTGATCGTCACTTGGTGGTGATACATCAGGCGGCGACTGGTGGCGTGGGCAGCTAGTGGGTGGTGAAGGCGAGCTAGTTGGCTCTGAAGTTTTTTGGCGGAGAGAGCGGTTTTGGGGCAGGTTATGCCCTGAAATGCTGGTATGCGCCCCCCCTTTGGCCGTGAACAAGGCCCTTTTGGAGGTGCGTTGACCACTTACACCACTTGTTGATGGCTGTGGGTCATGGAACAATGCCCTTGCACCACTTTCACCAATTGTTGATGGTTGTGGGTCATGCGGGGACAATGCCGCACCAGCTGTGGGTGACGAGTGCCCGGGAGACAAAGGAATAGGCCCACCCGCGCTTGACTCTTCACTCTCATCCTCACTATCAGCATCATCACCTCTTTCCCTTTCGGCCACCTCCCGTGCCTCCTTCCTTGCACTATCTAGCACAGCCCTCCTATAAAAATAACTGGCTATTTTTGCCGGGGAAGGAGTCCCCACAGCCGGGGTCGCGAGCGTGAGCGTCGTGTCACTAGATGCGGGTAGAACACTTCCCATGTCACGAATACTTTCATCACCTTCATGATGTTCACCACATCCATCAATGTCATCATTCTCATCATCGTCATCTTCAACATCAGTACTATGAAAGCCCTGAAATTCTTCGCCATCTTCCACTTCATCCACATCTTCACTAACCACTTCTTCTTCGTCAAAATCACTCTCAATCTCACTAAGTTCATCACCATGATCACTTAACTCTGCAAGTTTCCGTGCAACACCACCGGGACTTAGCACTGTCTTTTTGGTTAATATTTTGGTGGGTTTAGCCTTGCCTTTCTTAGGCGTAGGGGCCGCAGCGGCGGGCAAACTTTTGGACACAGCGATTTTTTTCGGACTAGCTCCAGCCATCTTGGATGCGAGATAACAACTGATGCTGCATGGTAGTTTGTGCTTGGGAGCGCTGCGGTCGCCCACGTACAAAAAAAAATCCGCCCGCGCAATTTAAACCCTTTGATTTTGAGTTTGCCTCATATGAAACCTCCCGGACTCATAACCAAAATATGTTTTACCTCATATGAGGCCTACCGGATTCCAAGGGTTAAAATAGGTTCATATGACGCGATCGCGTCATATGAGTAGTTGGGCGGAACTGCCATATGAGTCGGAGGGGGTTAAATATATGCTAATCCAGCAGCACTTAGCGTCGTCTTACCAACATCAATTGGAGATGTAGTGTGGCACCTACTGCGACAGATGAGGGCGTATCGCCAATGCCATTGGCTATACAGGGCTTCCTTGTATCATATTATTTCTGCCATACAGTATATTGTTTTTTTGTTATGTTATGATAATAGGTACATATGTTGATGACATGTTTAATGCGATAACCTATAAATGCCTTTTATGCTTGACTGTACTTATGAGGTAGCATTTTATGCTATGTAAATAGGTACATACTGTACAGGGCTGGAGTTATATGTAATGGTGCCCTGTGCTCTGGAGTTATGTGGGGCCCTTGAGAAAGGGTGAGGGGAGGGGCGCTGTGAATTATTTCACAAGAATTATTTTTGAAAATTTAACACTTTTAGGGGCATTTTGAGGCCTATGGAAGTAGTGAAATCCTGTAATTTATATTAGTGGATTAAATCTGTCCCTAGTGGTTCTCAAAGCCTGATCATAGGCTACATCTGAGGACAATTTTCGTTTCACTATCCGAGGATGGCTTGACTGACTTTAATACAGTAACTTCCCATATATCCACGAGTCGTCTGATATTTGCTATAAGAAATGTTTACAGATTATGGTAGAACCGTAAAGTTGTCCTGAAAACGCAAATAGCCCTAATAATGACAGTACATTTTAATAATGATAATATGTTTTAGTTCCTAATGTATATAAATATACAAAAATAAAGGCATAACTTACCATTGATGATTAAAGAAGAGCAAACATTATATCGTAAACATTATCTAAATACCTGTAGACATTACAGGTATTTACATCAACACCGCAATCGTTCCTCTTTATTCCTTTACAACTTTTAACATATTAGTTAATACATAACCAATCTCAATCTTTAACCTAACCAAGCTGAACTATCTTACTTACTTGACCTAACCATTGTCCAGCTTAATAATAATAATAAAGTAGATGTGCCGTTTTGCCCAAAATCAAAACGGCATATCCAACTCTGCGATGGGTTACCATCATCACTACTACTTCCTTCATCACTACAACCGCCACAATCATCATGACTACTGTCATCATCACCATTACTATGATCATCATCACTACTACAATTACAATCATCACTACTACTCTCACCATGATCACTACTACTGTCACCATTGTCACAACCATCTTAATCACTACTAGCATTGATACTACAACTATCAACCAGCATTACTATTATCATCACCACCATCTTACAATCATCATTACTACTGTTAACATCATCACTAATACTATAACCATCATCATTACTACTGTCACAAGTATTACCATCATGTATCCTACTGTCACCATCATCACTACTACTGCCATCATCACCATTACTATGATCTTCATCATCACAACTATTGTCATCATCACTACAACTTTCACCATCATCACTACTACTCACCATCACTAATACTCACACCATCGTCACTTCTATCATCACTAGTCATTATTATCTCTACAACTATCATTACTTGTCACCATCATCACTACTATTATGACCATCATCACTACTACTAGTACTGTCACCATCATATCTACTACTGTCATCATCATCACTACTGTCAACATCATCAATACAACTACAATCATCATCACTAGTATTATCACCATCATCACTACTATCACCATCAATCCCACTATTACTACCATCACTTCTAATGCCAAACTAACTTAACCTAGCAAATACGTAGCGAGATATTTTCGCTCCCAGAACGCCATCATTGCTGGGGGGTGGGGAGTCTGGGAGGAAGGGGTGGGGGGTGGGGGAACCATATTTTGGACCTAAAATCATTACTATTGCACAAATTCAAAAAATCTTTTTTGACTGATGTTTGCATTCACGCAACAAATGTTCGTGTGAAATTTGGTGAAAATCCGTCCAACGGTCTAGGAGGAGTTCCGAGACAGACGGACAACGACGACAACGACGGCGACGACGACAGACATTTTTTTTGTGTGGTACCCACTATACGGGGGGGCGATACCAAACTCTGCTTACGCAGAGTTGATAATAATCATCTTCTGGTTACTTATATAGCGCCCGTATCTCCTCCTTCGAGGATTCACAAGCACTTGGCTTTCTTTAGTCTACCAGAGACCATTACCCATCCCCCTTGCTCATGGAGAGATGGTAACCGCCGGCTATATCCCAGAAAAACTTTTCAATCTGAGCGGGGATTGAACGCAAGACCTTCAAGATGGGAATCAGGCACGCTATCAACTGAGCCAGCCGGACGGCTTGAATAATCATTCAATATTGCACGAAATCCTAGCACGTTAACTGTGAATTAATGATAAAAGATGAACAATAACTCAGAGCAAACTTCATACAGCTTTAATCATGTGACCTAAAAAGACGTTGGGTGAAAATGTCGATGAAAACCAGTAAACCAGAGAAATTGTGAATTAATATATTTCCAAAGATCTGCCAATTTCCTAGCTAATTTACAACTCTGCTTCTCATAAGTTGAACAATATGGTTATTTTTATAAAGCCTGAATAGCACAAACATAAAATACCGCTTGCGATCGTTCACGAACAAAATTAGAATTGCCGACTAGGTCTAGCCTATTTTTTGTCGGCATTCTAAAAATTTTTTTTGTTATCAAATAGACAAGATGTTGTGCCATGAATAGTTTAATGAATATATACTGTATATTGTTCCGAATTTGCAATACAATTGGCAGACTTCCCTGATTTATGGTCACTTCGCCCAGATTGTGGGAGGATGTTTTGTTCACTAATTGTTGTTTTAAGTCGGTTGAAATTTCGGATAGATCCTGTTTTTTGATAAGGATAACAAATTATCTGACTGTTTACGGTATGGTGATCGTTAGATAAGTAAGGGGTCCCTGAAAGTGCGGGGCACTGACCCTTTGTGCACTGCCTAAAATCCAGTCCTGATACTGATGTTGATGAAAATAGTGCAAACAAAAAGAATAGCAAGCCCCGTTAGTCACTGACAATGATGCAGCGTTCCACTATGTCATGCGGTGCAGTTGCCATGATGGTCACTGCCCTAGCAAAGGCAAATTTATCCGCGGTGATCACTTTCCCATATTTCGAGAAAATGGTGCCGTCCGACGCAGCATCCACTACGTCATGCGGTGCAATTGCCAAGATGGTCACTGCCCTAGCAAAGGCAAATGCATCTGCGGCGAGTACTTTCCCATACTTTGAGCATGCTCAAAGTTATCACCCGCCTTCCCGGCACTTTCTGCGCTCAGACATCCCATGACACACCCAGATGCTAATGGTGCCGACCATTCACCGACCACGTTGTCCTGGTCTGTTGGGATAAAAATCCTAAATGCGTTATGGGGGCCTATGTATACGTCATGAACGGTGAGAGTGAATAGGGGGGGGGGGAAGCCCCCCCCCACTCTGTATCATTCTGTCTCTGTTCTTTTCTCTCTCTCTCCTTCTCTCTCTCTCTCTTTCTCTCATTATATAATTTTACTATTTTTATAATGATTATCATTATTATTGGTATTAGTATAATTATTATTATAATTTCTAGTATTATTATTGTTGTTGTCGAACAGTTTGAGAATCAACCAAAGAACCAACTCCGAAAAGGCCTAAGACATACACTGTACCAGAATAGGCCCACCCTTGGAACTGGCACCCCCACCCATACAGATAGGCCCTTGCCTACTGTAGTGCCACACCAAAAAATGAAGGCCATACCCCTACTATCAATCAAAAGGTTAAGCCCATGCACCCTTCGATCTGGACTCAAGAAAACGGGGAATCCTCGTCCTCATCCCCCAAGAGAAACTGGAAGTAGCCCAAAGTGCATACCCGAGCAAGGCTCTGATTGGCCACAGAATTCTCCCTGTCCTCTTCCAAAAAAGCAATAGCTTCCAACATTTGCTGGATCATAAGTTTCAAAGGGGGCGTAGCCAAGCACTGTGATTGGTACAGTAGCAAAACCAAAGACTAATGGGAGAGCGAGCCTGAACCTGGAAACAGGAACTGGAGTTGGGCCATGTAAGGTCCTGGAAAGTGGCAACCCTGGCCTGCGTGTTTGGTAACGCTGGTTTCGATCAGCGGGGTTAAGCTATATCGTGTCTGGTCAATAGCTGGATGGGTAACTGTCTGGTACCAGCAGAGCAGTAGCTGAATAGGAGAGCGCCCGGTACCAGCACATCAGTAGCTGGATGGGTGAACGCCCGGTACCAGCACACCAGATGTTGCCACACATACGTAGGGTGGGTGAAATTTCCTTGATTTACCACCAAGGTCCAAGTAGCCCAGGAGTGATGAACAAGCTCAAATCCCTGTGCAGTTCCGTCTCACTCAGACGTAAATGAGTACCTGGCTTCGTTGTGGCACAAATTAATCCAGTGACATAGTTGGTGGCTTGCCTGCTACCACCAAACACACGAGAATAAGAACTTGGTTAGCCACCAGGATTGTTCACGAGTCATTGGGCTCACTTTCTCTCGTGTTAGCCTTGTCCCACCCAGACATAGAAGGGGGTACCTAGAGTGTAAACTCGGCTTTGGCATAGTCGTATCCTGGGGTAAGTTTGATTACTTGTCTCACCTTTACTGTATTCCCTGGCTCTATGTGTTGGTCCGTCCTGTCTGTCCCTCTTTAAACAGTACCATCAAACAGAACACTCAAAAAGGAGTGTAAACTCACGCATGTTGGGTTAAGCTCCGACGCCTTCATTTCCTACTACAACTAATTTCCTCACCCCCTACTACTTTCTCTGTCCCTACTCTAGTATTCGAGGCATTGGATGATCAAAATTATTACTTGTCTCACCTTTACTGTATTCCTTGTCCTGACCCCTGCCCTGGAAACCAGCTCAGAACACAGTTCAACTGGCACTCACCAAGAGCACAGTTCTTCCCTCCTCCAGCTGCACACACAGTACTCCCTCCCTCCTTCTGTCACTACTACATCTAGGGTATTTAGGATAGCCATGGGTGAGACCATGCAGGTAGATGGTAGCGATCATAGAGAAAGACGAATGTTTAGACAAATCGGAAGAGAATGATGTCTAGAAGCTTGCCTCTCACTTTTCACAGCCAGCTGTGGACTCATCACAACTAACCAATGCCCTGAAGTACAGTCACGATGGTAAATCATAGACCAGGTTGTGTGCCAAAGTCCTAGCAATACATCGGCAGTGGGTACAAACAATTTCCATCCTCGGTGTTTCAGTGGGGCCGACTCCAGTGATACAAGTGCATCGATAGTTAATAAGCTCCAAATGTGATAATGTGTGTGGTGTAAAGGTTCCTGATATACATCCACACTCTGGACGAGCCTGATGGCTGCTTTGACAAGCTAACCGCACACTGGGAGAGCGAGTTGGTCTAACTTCACCTCTTCCCTTGACCTAGTGACTGAAGTCCCCTTGACCCAGTTGTTATTATAATTTGCTACTTTCTATATCATATAATAATTTTCCTCATTTTACCTGTGTTGTCTGTTTTCGTTTCAGTAACTGTACATACAATAAGCTGGTTTCATGTATATATTATCTTGTGTTCTAATTCTGCAGCTGAGTACCATAAGAACCCTGCATATAGATATTGGCACAACAATGATTATTTATAATATTATTAATAATAGTATCAACTGTGCGAAGCAGAGTGGTATCGCGCACACAGATCCCGCCCATATACTGTGCACCACAAGTCAGTTTGTCCGTCGTTGTCGTCCGCCGTCCGTCTGTCTGTCCGGTAACTCCTCCTAGACCGTTCAATGGATTTTCACCAAATTTCACAGGTATATCTATTTGGTCAATGCGATGGTCAGTCAAAAGGAATTTTTCCATTTAACTTAAAGGTTAAGGTCAAAGGTCAAGGTTAATAAACGGTCAATATTTCATATTTTATTAGTTATTATTCAAATTTCTTCATTTTCACTATGCAAGTTACTGGTAACTTTGATATCTTATTGACCAAACTGCAGATGAATACTCTAAAGGATAAGATCAAAAGTCAAGGTCAAAGGTCAAAATACGATTGTTACTAGTATTTCTTACACTAACTGTTAGATTTTCACTAGGCTTACCATGTATATTCGGAATACTTAGGCCAAGGTCATACAAGAAACTATACAATTTCATTTGAAAGGTCAAGTTCACAGGTCAAGGTCAAATATAAGGTCAAAATGCTAATTTCTTTACTTTTCATGCAAACTTCACAACATTTGGTGAGGTAGCTGCACTTTATATGTTGAGGAAAATATTGAATTTTGAGACACATACAATAAAGGTCAAGATAAAGGTCAAAGGTCAAGGTAAACAATTATATCAATATATATGAGGCGTATAGAGGAACAAGGGCGAAATGACTACTTTTACGGTTATGGCAGTTTCCGGGAGCTGAATAATTGTACCAACTTGTGACAAACAATACTTGCAAGCTCGAACTTATTCCCATCGAAACACAGGGTTGAACTTGGGGAAAAATATTTTGGCGTCAATGTTGAGACATGTATTCAACTCCCGGAAACTGCCATAAACCGGAATTTCGCATAAGTGGTCATTTTCGCCATTGTTCCTCTATACGCCTCATATGAAACTAACTTATGGGTTTAATGAAATTAGGCATGCTTATTTGATTTTCCTGGGCAATGTCAATGAAACAACAAATGTTATCTTACATATAGGTCAAGGTCACAGGTCAAGGTCAAAGATCAACTTTTACTATTTAGTTTTAGTTTGTACTCAAATGTTTTCATTTGATATGAATGGTAAGGTGGGTGATAGGAAAGTTGATGGAGTGGTGGGAGGGTGGGGGGTACCGTCAGAGGTGAATGGGAATGGTAGTGCACTTGTGGATGTATGTGTGGGGAGGATGTTGTGGATAGCCAACACCTTCTTCCGACACAGAATGATACACAGGTACACATGGAAAGTGGTGTGGGCGATGAAGAATAAGACAGTGGTGGAATGAAAGTCACTGATTGATTATATATGTGTGGATGAATGAATGAAGAAATCTGTGATGGATGCTAGGGTGTATAGGGGTATTGGAGGGGGTCTGTCTGATCATTATGTAGTAGTAGCTAAGGTTAGGATACAAAAGAAGTGGGTAAGGAGAGCTGGAGGGAGGCGAGAGGAAGGGGGAATGGTGAGGAGGGTGGAGAGGCTACTGGAGGAGAAAATTAGGGAAGAGTACAGGAGAGCAGTAGAAAGACGACTAGATGGGTTCGACCTGGAAGACATGGAGGAAGTGGAGGAGATAAGCAAGGTGTTTAAGGAAGAGATCTGTGCAGCATGCGAGGAGGTGTGTGGAGTGAGGAGAAGAGGGAGGGGAGTGAAAGGAACAGCATGGTGGACAGAAGATGTAAAAATAGCTGTGGAAGACAAAAAAGAAAGCGTATAGAGAGTGGTTGGGTAGTAGAGGGAATGAAGATTTGGAGAGGCAGAAACAAGCGAGGTACGTGGAGAGAAAGAGAGTAGTGAAGGAAAGTAAGAGAAGAATAGATGGGGAATTTGGAAGGAATCTGAGTGTAAAATGGAGGGAGTGTAAGAAACTGTTCTGGAGAGAAGTCAAGAAAGTTAGGGAAGGTAGCAAGGGAAACAGTAAGGGTGTGAAAGATAAGAATGGGAGAATGCTAGCCGAGAAGCAAGAGAGAGTCGAAAGATGGAGGGAGTACTTCAATGAGTTGCTAAATGTAAGGAATGAAGAGCCAGTAAACATAGTTGGATATGGTATGGGAGGGAGAAGAGGAGAAGTAGTGGAGGAGGAGGTGGGGATCAGGAGGTCAGAAGTGTGGGAAGCTATGAAAAGAGTGAAGTTGGGGAAAGCACCAGGAATGGATGGAGTGTGTGGGGAAATGTTGAGGTATGGTGGTGAGATAGTGATCGAATGGGTATGGAAAATATGCAAACTAGCATGGGAGAAGGGGAATGCACCCGATGACTGGAAGACTGGCATAATAGTCCCCCTATATAAGGGCAAATGGGAAAGAGGGAGTATGTGGTAACCACCGAGGAATATTTCTTTTAACACCTTACGAGCGGCCTATGCGGTTTATTTATATGTACCGCACAGCGGGGTGTTTTTAGCCAAAATAGGGCTGTTTACGTGATCATTTTCATGCCTAAATAAGACCCAGAACGTAAAACAAGTACCTATCCCTGAAAGGGCATAAACAGAGCTTCGAATGACACCATAACGATCCTTGTATGATGGATAGTTTTCTTGCAATAACCGTGCAACGCGAGTGCAAAAAGCAGGTAATTCGGTACTTTCGGTACATAATTGAGTATGTAGCGAGTGAGAGAGGGAGGAGGGAGCTGAGATTTGTGTCAGTAGGTTCGCCGCGGTGGACTGGAGCAGTCATACGCTCGCTAGTCTCCTGCCACCACTTGTCTCTCTCTCTCAGCCACATTACGTGCTGAAATTGCCACTCGAGTTATGTCGAGCGCCGCCACATAGTCCAGCTTTATTTAACTCGACTTAAGTGGTGGGCCGCTTTTTAAGGGTTAAGCGTAGTAGGGAAGGTGTACAGTAGGGTAGTGATTGAGAGAGGAGACGGAGAAATGGATAGGCGACGAGCAGGGAGGTTTTAGGAAGGGAAGAGGATGTGTAGATCAGATTTTTACCCTGAATTGTGTTGTGGAGAAATATCTGGGAAGCAACAAAAGGTGTACGTTGCCTTATGGACTGGAGAAGGCCTATGACAGAGGTGGATAGAGAAGGCATGTGGAAAGTACTTAGATATACGGAGTAGATGGCAGCTTGCTGAAACAGTGCAGAACATGTATGAGGGTGCAAAGGCGGCAGTACGTGTAGAGAATGAGCAGAGCGAGTTCTTTGACCTGAGTGTTGGGTTGAAACAGGGGTGTGTGATATCCCTGTGGTTGTTAACTGTCAATATGGATGGAGTCATGAAAGCAATACTACGAAGAGCAGTCGATGTTGGTGTATCGCTGAAAAAGGAGGGAAATGAGTGGAAGCTGCCTATACTGCTGTTTGCGGATGACACAGTTCTGATGAGCGATAACGAATGGGAGTTGCAGGGTCTGGTAAATGAGTTTGGAACAGTGTGCAAAAAATGGAATTTGAAGGTAAATGTCGGGGAAAGCAAGGTTATGGTCTTCGAAAGGGGTGAAGTCACCAGAGTGTGAGGTGAAGTTGAACGGTCAGGCTATGGAGATTGTCAGCTCTTTTAAGTATCTGGGCAGTGTGTTTGAGTAAAGATGGGACTATGGATGAAGAAGTGCGGGAGAGGGGTGCAACAGGGGAAGAGGGTTGTAGGAACGTTGAAAAGCATTAACAAGAAATAGAGTGGTCAGTATGGAAGTGAAGAAGTCCTTGCATGACAGTGTGGTAATCCCAACACTAACTTACGGAAGTGAAGCATGGACGTTCGTGAAGAGACTCAGACCAAGAGTGAGAGCGGTGGAAATGAGTTACTTGAGAAGTGCGTGCGGAGTTACATGGAGGGATAGACAGACGAAGGAGGAAGTAAGAAGAAGGTGTGGTGTGGAGGTAGATGTGCTGGAAAGTGTGAAAAGGAACAATTTGAGATGAACCATCTCAAATTGTTCCTTTTCACATATGGAACGTATGGGAAGCGAGAGAATGACTATGAGGGTGTACGAGAGCAAGGTGGAAGGACAGAGAGGGAGAGGTAGACCGAAGGAGAGGTGGAAGGATGGAGTGAGGAAGTATATGGTTGGAGGGGGTGCGGGTTAGGAGGAGGGGCGTCGATTGACTGGGGCCAGGGGGGCTTGGGGGGGGTTCGTTCGTGCCCACCCCTTCGGGGATCATGGCGTCAGGCAATAGATAGAATAGATAGATCTTCATTTTCACTATACAAGTTACTGGTAACATTGATATCGTATTGCCCAAATCTTAGAAATATTCTAAAGGGTAAGTTCAAAGGTCAAGGTCAAAGGTCAAAATAAGTTTTTACTAGTATTTCTTATACCAAGTGTTAGATTTTGACTAGGCTTACCATGTATATTTGGAATACCTAGGCCAAGATCATACACAAACTATACAAGTCTATATGAAATGTTAAGGTCACAGATCAAGGTCATAATTATATAAGGTCAATATGCTATTTTCTTTACTTGTCATGCAAACTTCACAACATTTTGTGAGATAGCTACACTTTAAATGAAAAAGGAAAAATATAAAATTTGAGACATCATAAAGGTCAAGGTCAAGTACTCTCTCTTTCTATATATATATATATATGTATATATATATATATGTATACTGTATATTGTTGCGACTGAGGTTTAAATATATCAGGGTTCTTATTCATTGGACTAGTAATGGCATAAATGCTACAACGGAAAGCGCTAGATCCAACCTCTGATGTATATTCCCAGTGAACAAAGAACACAAATACTCTCCAGAGTTCTATATGCAATAATAGGTTATTAAACTCTCAATAAATGTGCGTCTACTCTAGGCTTCATGTTATGTGAAAACAGCCTATTACTACCTATAACCGAAGGTGCTTGGTTATGGTATGCAAAGTAAGGTGGTAAGAGAAGTTACAGCTTACGTTACTTTAATCAATAAATGTCAGGCACTCCTGCATGAAAGAAAGTGCACTAAAGTCCTTCAACACCAACAAGGAATCTTCTTTAAATGTTAGATGCTATCAAGATGCTCGAATCGGAAATGGAACCCAAAAAGGCAGGCAGCGGAACAATGCTCGTGCAGGCTATGCACACAAAAAGGCAGGAGATATAATGCAGTCGGAGCCAAGAATATCCACAACAATAATAATAATCGCCACGACAATGCAGTATTCCTATCAACAAAAAGAGCCTAAGTCGTTTGTGTCTCAATACATCAAACTAGGCTGCGAAATGCTTGTGTAATCATAAACGGGTATGCATAATAAGAATAATTGGTTTAATATACTTAATGTCTACTGTGACTGATAAAGTCTAGCTAGAGTCAATGATACGAGATAGGGTGCGCATGGCATGCCGCCTAGCCTAGTGCAAATCTCAAGTCTGTGCGTCAAATATTACGTTATAATGAAGGGTAGCTCTCTTGAGAAACCTTAATACCGAAGTATTAAGCGTTCTCCTGGCGTACCTCAAAGACAAACAACGAGCTTAGAACAGTTGCAGAATGGTATAGGCAAAAAGCCCTCATTCGTGCATGCTCTACTCTCAATGGCACACAGACTAGAATTTACCCAATCAACTCCAGTTCTCAGGTATGTCGTGCAGCTTTTAACTAAAGCCAGCACCCATCGGAAACAATACCTTATAGTATCAGACTCCTAGTCTAGCATTATCTAATCCAGCAGAACACTAATAATTATAGGAAGCGGTACTGAACAATATGAATGCCAACCAATGCTTCGTGATCAACTTATCTTAACAACTAACATACATGGGTAATATAAGACCTTAACGCACAATACACCTGGCCAGCCGAAGCTGATTATGCAGAGTTAACCAGAGGGGGTATAATATTAATAAAAGGTGGTGAAAGATATGGAAAATGAGAGAGATAGGCAGAGGAAAAGGTTCTCAGGTGCAGTAAGGGGGAAAGGTATCAAAGGGATAAGAGGGATGCATTCTAGAAACCAGATCTGAGGGAGAGAGTGGCAAGAGAGCTGTATATATACTAGCACTAGCTCGCACCGCGTAGGCAAAGCGGTAACAATTCCTTCAGCCAATGCCAAAGAAGCCAGCCAAACATGACGTCACCAAGCATGGTAAAAAAACTCCTCCAACCAATCCCCAAGAGGCCAGCCACCCGTGACGTCATCAAGCATGGCAAAAACACTACGCGCCTCCTCTCACTCTGTTCTACTCTCTCTCTCTCTCTCTCAAATCCTATCATTACTACTTAACCCTTAATTAGTGGCTCACCACAAAAGGCGAGTTAAATAAAGCTGGACTATGTGGCCGCGCTCGACATAGGTCGAGTGGCAATTTCAGCACGTAATGTTGCTGAGAGAGAGAGACAAGTGGTGGCAGGAGACTAGCGAGCGTATGACTGCTCCAGACCACCGCGGCGAACCTACTGACACGAATCTCAGCTCCCTCCTGATACTGAATTATATGGGGAAAGTACCGAAATACATGCTTTTTGCACTCGCGTTGCACGGTTATTGCAAGAAAACTAGCCATCATAAAAGGATCGTTATGGTGTCATTCGAAAGCTCTGTTTATGCCCTTTCAGGGATAGGTACTTGTTTTACGTTCTGGGTCTTATTTAGGCATGAAAATGATCACGTAAACAGCCCTATTTTGGCTAAAAACACCCCGCGTAATATATAAACCGTATAGGCCGCTCGTAAGGTGTTAATGATAAAACATATAGTTTGCAATTAAATATATAAAGCCTTGACATGGGCGAAACTAAGAGCCTTTCTGGAATGCCCATGACACCGAGCTTTTCATATGAAAATAAAGCACACAATAATACATCAACTGTAGCCACATCCACTGCCCTGGCGATCCTAGCGAGTCACTGTAGGACAAGCCATGCGGTTTCTAACGGAGTGGTTGACGTCACACCCCCCCCAAAATTTTTTCTCAGGGGCCCAAAGCTCAAAAAAAAATCTGATAGTTAGAACCCATGCTATATCTCTACTTCCCATCACCCAGCGGCCAGTAAAATATCTGGCACAGTTCTTCAACAAAACATTTTACAAAATTATAACCCTCCCCAACACAATAGGTTAAATATTATGTAGTTATGCTCCTCAAGAGCGAGCTTCTCTAGCCCAGCATTCTGAGAGGAGTTCAACTCAGAATTACTGCTATAACATACTGAAAAAATTCAACTATCAAAGAAAGAGTTTTTATTTGATTTTATGTTTTTAATTAATTTGTTTATTTCGGCTGCACTATAGGGGCAAGCCTAGTTTTCTTCTATACCAAACGCCTCAACTCCTGCTTTACGACCCAATACGCTGGGCTACAACCGCGAGCCAACAAAGCACCAAGCTCAAAATACTATTCAAACTAAAGCAGGAGGCTACCTGTGTGTCAATCTACCCAGGATCATCTACCTACGAAAGGCAATCTGCAATCACGTTGTCACAACCGGCAATATGGCGTATGTCCAAGTTATGCCTGTAACATTAGCGACCACCTGGTCAGCCTCATATTCCGATTGTGAAATGGTTCAAGAACTTGTGAGGGTGATGATCTGTGTAAATTACAATGACTGGACCATAGGCTGGAACATAGACCTCGAAATGCCTCAGTGCAAGTACAATCGCCAGCAGCTCCTTCTCGACAACAGAGTAGTTCTTTGGGCTGAATTGAACTTCTTCGAGTAGAAACTAACAGGATGTTCCAGCCCATCATCGTCCCTTTGCATAAGGACGGCAAGTCAGGGGCCCTGAGGATCGGGTGAGTGCACAACAGGGTTTGTACTACTCTAAACGCCTTCTCACACTCAGGCGCCCATTTGAATTTCTTATCCTTCGCTAAAAGATCTGTCAGAGGTGCTAACACGGTAGAGTACCCCTTAATGAAGCGTCTGTAGTATCTGTTCATACCTAAGAACCTCATGATCTGCTTCTTGGTGGCCGGGAAAGTGATAATCGCAGCTATCTTGTTCTGTGGGGGGGCACACCTGACCCAACCCCACCATGAACCCAAGATACTGCACGGACGCCCGCACGAAATCACACTTTGCCAGTTGACCACCAAGCCAGCCTCACTAAGCCTCTTGAACAGGAGTTCTACGTGCTCCCAATGACTCTTAACACCTTACGAGCGGCCCATGCAGTTTATTTATATGTACCGCCCAGCGGGGTGTTTTTAGCCAAAATAGGGCTGTTTACGTGATCATTTCATGCCTAATATAAGACCCAGAACGTAAAACAAGTACCTATCCTGAAAGGGCATAAACAGAGCTTTCGAATGACACCATAACGATCATTTTATGATGGCTAGTTCTTTCTGTGCAACGCGAGTGCAAAAAGCATGTAATTCGGTACTTTCCCATATAATTCAGTATGTGGAGAGGGAGGAGGGAGCTGAGATTTGTGTCAGTAGGTTCGCCGCGGTGGTCTGGAGCAGTCATACGCTCGCTAGTCTCCTGCCACCACTTGTCTCTCTCTCTCAGCCACATTACGTGCTGAATTGCCACTCGACCTATGTCGAGCGCCGCCACATAGTCCAGCTTTATTAACTCGACTTATGTGGTGAGCCGCTAGTAAGGGTTAAAGCTGTTGTCATAGATAATAACATCGTCGAGGTATACTGTGCAATTAGGAATGTCTGCCGTTATATCATTCATCAAACTCTGAAAGGTAACGGGTGCGTTCTTTAGGCCATAAGGCATCACGTTACAGCGGTAGGTATAGCACCATCCACCACAAAGCTACATACACTCTTTCGCCTCGTTCGGATAAGGGCACCTACCAGTATCCCTTAACCAAGTCCACCTTGGTTAGGTACTTTTGCATTGCCTATCTTATCCACACAGTCGTCGACCGAGGAAGAGGGTATGGGTTGGTGGGCGTCAAACCGTTTAACGTCTGTAATCTACGCAGAATCGCACCTTACCATCCGGTTTTGGTTGCAGTGTGACGGGAGATGTCCACTTCACCACCCCTTTCTCAATCAGCCCCCTTGTTAACATATACTCCAACTCCGCCCGGAGGGCCGGCAGTTTAATAGGGGCACCCTATAGGGAACTGACTTGAAAGGGGGGTGGTCTCCTACGTCCACGTCGTGCACCTAGGGTAGTGAGGCCTGGGTGCTCCGCGAAAACAAAGGGGTATGAAACCGAACAGGCGCTCCACAGCCACAGGCTGATGCTCAGGTAAGTGTTGCAACGCTTCCTGAGCCGCCTGGTTCGTATTCCCCGCCCACTGGTTCGCAGAGACATGATGATCCCAGTTATCCTCCACCTGAGCTTGACTGTCCCGTTCTCCTTCTCCACCTTGAATGCTAAACGTCATCACAGGCACAGTAAGAGGCTCAGGGGGGTGCCTCACATACTCCTTCATGAGATTAACGTGACGTAACTGATTGCGCTTACGTCTGTCTGGAGTCGCTACCAAGTAATCAGGTCCGATAGCTCTCCACCACCCTATAAGGACCAGTTGTACTTCGCGGATAAGGGATGACCTACAAGGGGCAGTAAAATCAACACCTCCTGACCCACGTGAAACTCCCTGAGTTTAACCTTGAGGTCGTACCTGTCCTTCATGAGGGCCTGAGAGCTAGTCAAATTCCGGCCAGCCAACTCCAGACTGCGCAACATCCGTTCTCGACTGTTGAGAACATACTTGAGCATAGAACAAGGTTTTCTGCGCCTTCCCATATTTCTTCAACCATATGGAGAGGCCCCCTGACACAGGGTCCAAAGACGAGCTCATTAGGGCTGAATCCCAAACTTTCCCCAGGTACCTCCCGCCAGCAACAAAAACATATGGCAGGCCAAGATCCCAACCTTTCCCACTCTCAAAGCAACAACAACGAAGCACAGATTTCAAGGCTGAGTGCCATCGCTCTAACACACCCTGGCTCTCCAGATTATACGCAGATGACACAACCGTAACAATCCCATGCTGCGGCATTGCTTGAACAAAGAGGTTAGAAGTGAAGTTGGATCTTGGTCTGATTGAATCCCCTGCGGGTAACCATACCGGGAAAACTACATAGCAAGTTCCGGACCACCGTCTTCGCTGACCCATTTCTCATAGGGTACGCGTCAGGGTACCTTGTTGCTACCTCCATGATGGTCAGGGGATACTTGTAAAAATCTCCCGACTGTGCATCACTGTCCTCCTTCTAACTCGACAGCACGGTACCACATTCAAGAACCTAAGGGTCTTTTAATTGCAAGTTACGAATGACCGGAGGAGCAAGCCTATTCAAGTGGTTGCGAAACAGCTCATGCCCCCCTCGTACATTGAACTTAGCCTCCCGTTGCTCTCTCTCTGTGTATCGTTGCTGTCTCTTCGTCTTTAAAGCCCATCCTCTGCCTTCTTAGTAACAGTTAATGGGTCTTCTCCAGACTCGAAAATTGGTCCTAATAATGAGTCCCCCAAGAATGTCCGTTGATATTAAACTCTCAACCGCATCAACTTTCAACCCCTTCTCGGGACCTTTCCTCCGCTTGTCTAAAGACTGTTGACCAGAATGTGACTCCCTGGATGCAAGAGATCTGATGACAATACACACCATAGGTTGCACTGGACACTTCTCAACCCACTCCTGCTCCTCCCTACTCACGTCGGCCGGCTTCTGCGCAACGAACAAAAGTGGTGCCTCAGAAGTAGGCCCTGCAAAGTCGTTGGCGAGAAGGGGGGCGACGCCCCCAACAGCAACTTCTCCACAATTCCTACATCCAGGTCACGAGTCACACCATCAACTTCCATCTTCATTCTTACAAGCGGGTATGACCTTGTTGCATTAACTCCCTGACCCCGCGCCGTATTTACAGGTTTACCAGTGAAATTCCTCAACAGTGTTTGCGATGCCCCAGTGTCACGCAAAATTCTCACCTCATGTCTTCTACCCCCCCACTCCACACATCCGAGTCCCCTGTGGTCACTAAAGGCATCACGGACAGGGAATAAGCCTTCCGGATCCTTCTGCACTGGCAGTGTATTTACCTCGGAAGAATTGCCTCTACCCAACTCCGATGTCCTCTTGAACACTCCAATGCCGTGAGCAAAAGACACGGCTGCCGGAGGAGGTCGACTAGGGCACTCATTTGCCTTATGACCCTCCTGGTGGCACTTAAAACACATAAATTTCGGTTTCGGCTTATACTGTGATGTAAAAAGCCCTGACTTTTCTCATACAGCATGGTGTTAGGTATGGATTCAGTTTTAGTTTCATTGCTCTTTTGTTTAAATGTGTCATTGCTATGGGGAGGGGAGGATAACGGTCCCTAGCACTTGCATCGTACTTCTGTGAGGACCCGCAACCCCGAATCAACGACAGCCGTCGATCAGCCATTTCTGCTGCTTCGACTAGAGTTCTTGGCTTTTTCTCCTTTAAGTTCAAAGTTAGATCACCGCCCGTGCTCTTAAAGAACTGCTCCAACATCATTAACTGCTTAATTGCATCAAATGTTGGACCTTCTCAGATCGGAGCCAGGTCCCCATAGCATCGGACACGTCCCGGGCGTGTTCCAAAAAGGTGCTATCTCTTCCCTTGGGTACACCCGGGAACTTCAAACGGTACATTTCTGGTTGCAGTTCGTAAGCCCTCAGGAAAGCCTCCTTGAGATCCTCATTACACAATACATGACTCCAAAGGTAACGCATCGTGGGCTTTAAGACCCTTGCCTATTAAGCTAGAGGATACAAATGCTGTCCATTTATTCTCTGGCCACTGGTGTTCCTGGCACGTCTTCTCAAGCGTGCGAAAAATTCTGTTTACACCACTCTCATTACAAACCGGAACCAGTTTCAATAAGTGCGAGAGAGATTGATCATGACCACGGTTACCAGCCCCAAGTCGCTGTCCCGTTGCCTCTACCGCGATTCTCTACGTCCCTGTCGGCACAGTACCTAGTCGACTCTAAATCAGGTGGATTTTTGCTAGCTCTATGTGCTGGTAACTTTTTCTCTATTCTTCTTGGCTAATTCTAATTGCTGCTGAAGCTCACTGCCCGATAGCCTTTCTCTCTTCGATCTTAGCTAATTCGAGCTGAAGCAATAATTCTGGAGTTAACCCTTGAGGAGGTGAAGGTGCTACAATGTTTGAAATTACCGGTGGTCCCCCAAGGGGCAACCCACCCTGCCAGTCACCACCCAACTGTGGAAACGTACTCGGGGTCGGCAAACCACGGGGATGGCTGGGAGTCGAGTGTAGGGGAAGCATGGCCGAAGGGCTCTCAGCACTCAACCCATCTCGCTCACCAGTCAACCTGCCCAGTACACACGTTATCAAGTTATCCCTGGTCATGCTGCTAGTACCCGCATGACCGATAGCTGTGGCCAGGCATTGAAGACCGTACCGATCCATACCCTACAACCGCTCGGCAGTAACAGGCCATTGCAAAAATATCCTAGCATCCTCCTCACAGTTCACCTGATTAACCATTTCATCATACTGCTGTTCCTCAGTTTCGACATTACGTACTGTGTCTCCATTCTCCTCTGATCCGGTATAAGACATGATGCTCACAAAAAATTCCCACCTCAATATTCAGAAAAGAAGCACCCCAAACTCTTATACCTCAATATACACACACAAATTCTCGGAAATACTCAAGGGCTATACTATGTTGCAAAAAAAATTATTCTTGCTGATCCCCGCAAAATATTCACAAAAAACAACAAATGTTCCCTGCTAATAAATGTAGGTTCACCAAATCCTAGGTAAGGTCGCCATTTGTTACGACTGAGGTTTAAATATATCAGGGTTCTTATTCATTGGACTAGTAATGGCATAAATGCTACAACGGAAAGCGCTAGATCCAACCTCTGATGTATATTCCTAGGGAACAAAGAACACAAATACTCTCCAGAGTTCTATATGCAATAATAGGTATTAAACTCTCAATAAATGTGCGTCTACTCTAGACTTAATGTTATGTGAAAACAGCCTATAAATACCTATAACCGAAGGTGCTTGGTTATGGTATGCAAAGTAAGGTGGTAAGAGAAGTTACAGCTTACGTTACTTTAATCAATAAATGTCAGGCACTCCTGCATGAAAGAAAGTGCACTAAAGTCCTTCAGTACCAACAAGGAATCTTCTTTAAATGTTAGATGCTATCAAGTTGCTCGAATCTGAAATGGTACCCAAAAAGGCAGGCAGCGGAACAATGTCGGGCAGGCTATGCACACAAAAAGGCAGGAGATATAATGCAGTCGGAGCCAAGAATATCCTAAACGCCACAACAATAATAATAATCGCCACGACAATGCAGTATTCCTATCAACAAAAAGAGCCTAAGTCGTTTGTGTCTCAATACATCAAACTAGGCTGCGAAATGCTTGTGTCATCATAAATGGGTAGGCATAATAAGCTAAAGGTTTAATATACTTAATGTCTACAATGACTGATAAGTCTAGATAGAGTCAATGATATGAGATACTGGTGCGCATGGCATGCTGCCTAGTGTAAATCTCAAGTCTGTACGTCAAATATTACGTTATAATGAAGGGTAGCTCTCTTGAGAAACCTTAATACCGAAGGATTAAGCTTTCTCCTGGCGTACCTCAAAGACAAACAACGAGCTTAGAACAGTGCAGAATGGTCTAGGCTAAAAACCCACATTCGTGCATCCGCTACTCTCAATGGCACACAGACTAGAATTTACCCAATCAACTCCAGTTCTCCGGTATGTCGTGCAGCTTTTAACTAAAGCCAGCACCCATCGGAAACCAATACCTTATCGTATCAGACTCCTAGTCTAGCATATCTAATCCAGCAGAACACTAATAATTATAGGAAGCGGTACTGCACATATGAATGCCAACCAATGCTTCGTGATCAACTTATCTTAACAACTAACATACATGGGTTATATAACCTTATACGCACACTACAACTGGCCAGCATGAAAACTGATTATGCAGAGTTAACCAGAGGGGTATAATATTAATAAAAGGTGGTGAAAGATATGGAAAATGAGAGAGATAGGCAGAGGAAAAGGTTTCAGGTGCAGTCGGGGGGAAAGGTATCAAAGGGATAAGAGGGATGCGTTCTAGAAACCAGATCTGAGGGAGAGAGTGGCAAGAGAGCTGTATATATACTAGCACTAGCTCGCACCGCGTAGGCAAAGCGGTAACAATTACTTTCAGCCAATGCCAAAGGGAAGCCACAGCCATTAACATGACGTCACCAAGCATATGTAAAAAACTCCTCCAACCAATCCACCGAACCGAGGCCAGCCAGCCGTTGACTTGTCATCGAGCATAGGCAGAAAAAAAAAACAGCTGGGGTGCCTCCTCTACTCTGTTCTACTCTCTCTCTCTCTCTCTCTCTCTCTATGCAACATCCTATCATTACTAACTTAATGATAAAGAAAACATATACGTCTGCAATTAAAGTATAATAACGCGTGACATGGGCACGAAACCCACGGCGCTCGACCACGAGAGCCTTTCTAGGACCTTGCCCCTGACAAAAGCTGTCATATGAAATAAAGCAACAACAATAATACGGCAGCAGGAAGAGGAGCAGAGAAGCCGAGACGGGGGCGACAAGGCGCGGGCACGGGAAGCCGAAAAGAGAGGAGCGAGGAGGGAAAGGAACCAGAGGGAGAAGGAAGTGGGTGGGACGAGACGGCAGGCGACCCCGACGCCCAACATCCCACTGCCCTGGGCGATCACTAGCGAGTCACTGTAGGGACAAGCCAGGCGGTTCTAACGGGCGGGGGTTAACGTCACAAATTATGTTTAGACTGTATATTGAGTATATACTACCAAATACACTTTTTTGTGAGCCAGAACTAAATGTTTTCTAATCTCTCAGTGGGGATGCGAACCGCCGACCATCAGGGATGGTTAGCCGATAGACGATGTCAGACGACTGCCGCTGGGGTTGTTGATTTAAAGCGTCGGCTATAGTCCTGACGGTCTCCGGCGGTTTCAAACCCCACTGAGCAGATTAGAAATATATATATATATATTGGACTATATATATATGAAACATCCTGCATGGGTGTTTACTTAAATTAGGCCAGCATTTTATTTCACTGGGCAAATGTCAATTCAAAACAAATTATGTAACTCTTACATAAAGGTCAAAGAGCTCAAACACAGCAAGAGGGGGTGTTTATCATTTTCCCTAAACTCCTCCTAGGACTGTTTTAATGGTATTTTCTACCAAATTGTTGCAGGCAATTTCAGTTGGTTAACACCTTACGAGCGCCTATGCGGTTTATTTATGTGTAGCACAGCGGGGTGTTAGCCAAAATAGGGCTGTTTACGTGATCATTTCATGCCTAAATAAGACAGAACGTAAAACAAGTACCTATCCCTGAAAGGGCATAAACAGAGCTTCGAATGACACCATAACGATCCTTGTATGATGGATAGTTCTTGCAATAACCGTGCAACGCGAGTGCAAAAGCAGGTAATTCGGTACTTTATACATAATTGAGTATGTAGCGAGTGAGAGAGGGAGGAGGGAGCGAGATTTGTGTCAGTAGGTTCGCCGCGGTGGTGAGCAGTCATGCGCTAGTCTCCTGCCACCACTTGTCTCTCTCTCTCAGCATTACGTGCTGAAATTGCCACTCGAGTTATGTCGAGCGCCGCCACATAGTCCAGCTTTATTTAACTCGACTTATGTTGCTCGCCTTAATTAAGGGTTAATGCAGACGACCATTCAAATAAACTTTTTATTCCGTTTTAGGCAAGGTCACAGTATATGGTCAATATTGCTTCTCTATAAAGTTGTTATATGAATTACACCATATTCCTAATGCTAGTTAATAATAACATTGGGGTTAAGCTACTTAAATTCTCGATTAAGAAGTTTCTAAGGACGCAAGGTCAAAATACAGATTTTTACTAGGATTAATCATATACGGTAAGATTCTCAATAGGCATATCATGTATATTCGGAAGTACATGGGCCAAGGTCATACATGAATAAACATTAATTCCATTTGGTAGTCAAGGTAACAGATCAAGGTCAATTATAAGGTCAATACGCTCAGTTTATTTACTATTTATGTAAACTTAAGGTTTGTGCTGAGACAGTTGTTGCTTTGTGTGGAAAATTAAAAATGTTGAATTTGAAGACCGCCTGAAGGTTCAAGGTCAACTAATTCCATTAATACCTTTGAAGAACATTTAATGACATTGGGCAGCATTATAGATTGATTTTCCCGGGGTAACATCAAAGCAATTAAAAAATGTAATCCTACAGAAAGGTCAAGTTTCACAGGGGCAAGGGTCAAACAGTTAACCTTCATAAAACAAAAAAATAATTCAAGTTTTGATAAGATGAATGTTAGTTGCATTTTACTAAGGGGAGATAGGACATTTTCTTGATCCACTTACTCCCTAATGTTAAGCACCATTTGTTTGGAGATTATAAGATGTTCGAACCCATTTTGTTTTGCGATTTTAATACTTTCGCACCAATTCCGTGTCAATTTTAAGCCCTTTCATTGCATGTAGGTGGCGATTATTTCCTGGCGAGCGATGAGTGATTGGCGAGCCTGAAATTTTACGATGAATCGGCCTTCGGCCTGGGAATTTTTTTCTACAGAAAAATGGACAAATTTATCTTGAAGGGGGGTCTAGGTTTGTATTTTTCTAAGCTTGATGGAGCGGTATAGCGAGGGAGGAAATTAAGAAATAAAGGAATACATGAATAATTAGACCAAAACAAACCGCCTGATCTCCCCTTAACTCACATGTACTGTCTATCAATATGATATTATACATTATACAGGTATATATATATTATAATACTTAAGGTTAACGGTCAAGGTCATAGATCAAAACAAGAGTGTTAATAATTTTCCCTAAACTCTTCCTAAACTGTTTAACCCTTTCTATGCCGGTGATGTCGTATTTTAATTGTACTATAGCGATAATTAAACAATGTTGTGGAGCTTATGAAGGATCTGTGGTAGTAAAAAGGGTTAATTAAGATAGTTGAAAGCTTGCTAATGTTCTTCTATTATTACTCTTATCCAGTATGAAATGAAACAGACAGAACTGTACTGAACGGGTTACGTATCGTCACCAAATTTTGCTAGCAAATTTGGTTGGTCAATGCAACAATTGTCAAAATTTTGTATTTTTGTTTATCTAAGGTCAAGGTGAATGTTGAAGGTCACAGATTATGGTCACTATTTCTTTCTTATTTATATTTTAATTTTGAATTATACCATATTCAAAATGATACAAAATAGTGTGATGCCGACCTTATTATAGATAAATATTCCAATGGTTAAGATTCAATGTGATAATAAATGTAATTATATATATATACTCCCAGGCGTACATGAATCACCAACAGTCAGGACGAGTGTCCATGCTTTAATCCACTACACACAAGTATCCTCAATAACGCTGTGGTATAGTGGATTAAAGTATGGGCACTTGTTCTGACTGTTGGTGGTTCAAGTCCGGCTGTGAGCATAACAAACATTTAGTATATATGTCTATATACTGTATATGAACCGATTTTACCTAAGAGATTCAATACTATTTGGAGAATTCTAGGTCGCAGAGTTGCGTATGCATTATATATTTTTTTTTTTTTTGGTAATGGAAAAACTGCACACCTACTTTATTACTATTATCATTATTACTTTTACTAATATTACTACTGTTGTTATTATCAACTCTGCGAAGCAGAGTGGTATCGCGCACACAGATCCCGCCCGTATACTGTACTGTTCACCACCAATCAGCTTGTCGGTCGCCGTCCGTCGTCGTCCGTCTGGTAACTCCTCCTAGACAGTTCAATGGATTTTCACCAAATTTCACAGGTATATACATTTAGTCTATGCGAAGGTCAGTCAAAAAGAAATTTTCAATTTAACAAAATGTTAAGGTCAAAGGTCAAGGTTAAAAAGAAGGTCAATATTTCATGTGTTTTAATTTTTACTCAAATGTCTTCATTTTCACTATACAAGTTACAGGTTATCTCCATGTCTTATTGACCAAATTTTAGGTAAATAGTCTAAAGGGTAAGGGCAAAGGGCAAAATTAGTTTTGTACTACTATTTCTTATAATAACTGTTAGATTCTCACTAGGCTTACCTTGAATATTCGGAATACCTAGGCCAAGTTCATTCAAGAACTATTCAATTCCATATGAAAGGTCAAGGTCACAAGTCAAGGTCAAATATAAGGTCAATATGCTAATTTCTTTACTTTATGTGCAAACTTCAAAACATTTGGTTAGATAGTTGCACTTTAACTGAAAAAGGAAAATAACACATTTGAGACATATATATCATAAAGGTCAAGGAGAAAGTCAAAGGTCAAGGTCAACCATTCTATATATTATACAGTATATATAAAACTAACTGATGGGTTTTAATTAAATTAGTCATGCTTATTTGATTTTCCTGGACAATGTTAATGAAAACAAAATAACTTACATAGAGGTCTAGGTCACAGGTCAAGGTCAAAGGTCAACTTATACTATATATTTTTAGTTTTTATTCAAATGACTTTGTTTTCACTATAATAGTTACTGGTAACCTTGATATCGTATTCCCCAGATTTTAGATAAATATACTAAAGGGTAAGGTCAAAGTTCAAGGTCACAAGGTCTAAATAGTTTTTTTTTACTAGTATTTCTTATACTAACTCTTAGATTCTCAATAGGCTTACCATGTATATTCGGAATACCTAGGCCAAGGTCATACAAGAAACTATTCAATTCCATGTGAAAGGTCAAGGTCACAGGTCAAGGTCAAATAAAAGGTAGGCCTATATATGCTATTTTATTTACTTTTCATGCAAACTTCACAACATTTGGAGAGATAGTTGCACGTTAAGTGAAAAGGAAAATAATAAATGTTGAGACAGATAAAGGTCAAAGGTCAAGGTCAATATTCTATTAATATATATGAAACTAACAGATGGGTTTTAATGAAATTAGACGTGCTTATTTGATTTTCATGGGCAATGTCAATGCAAACAAAAATGTACTCTTACATGAAGGTCAAGGTCACAAGTCAAGGTCTAAGGTCAACTTTTATTATTTATTGAAAACAAATTACTAAAATTTTAGAAAACTGGCTGTGTTATGGCTTAATAATTAAATATTATATATATATATATATATACTGTATATATATGTATCAAATTTCACATAAATACTAGCAGGGGTACCCGGCATTGCCCGGGTTTAAATTCTACCATAATCACCATCACTACTACCACCACTACTACTACCATAATCACCATCATCAATCACTACTACCACAATCATCACAATACTACTACTACCATAATCACCGCCCTCGACCTACCTGTGCCTCATTAAACGGCGACCTTGATTTCGGCCGCTAAATTACCTCCAATTTTGGATCGGACCTCATCCGTACCCCAATTTTGGGGGGCTGCGAACAACTTTCGTCCCGTACACCTTTTCGATCGGAGGCCTCCTGCCCCAAACGGCCATTTTTGTTAATTGTTTTTCAATTTCGGCCTCAAAACGACCTCCGATCGAGGCCTCGCCCCCTCTATGACCTGACCCAGATCAATTGACACCCACATGTAAAGTTTCAGCTCCCCAGGTTCAAACTGCGGCCACCTATTCAGAACACACAGACAAACAAACAAACACACAAACTGATTTAATAATATAGTTTGTAATAGTTAAGGTCAGATGTCAAGGTCAAAACAAGAGTATTTGTCATTTTCCATAAACTCCTCCTTGACTGTTTAACCCTTAATTAGCGGGTACCGCCTTAATTAAGTCGGTTAGAGAACCAAAGCCTAAACAGCGGGTCCCGCCTTAAGTCGTTTGCGATTTTGAGCACATTATCGGCTCTGAGAGAGAGCCCACGCGGTGGGAGGACTGCAGGCGAGCTCTGACCGTTCAGCGTGGCCCTCGTCCCGCCACTGACACCACCACCACATGTCTACCCCTCTCTGGTCCCGCGAGACAGGGTAAAAACTGAGGAAATTACTGTATTTTAGGTTTTTTCCCTTCGTATTGCAACATAGTTGCAAGAGAACTCGTGGTCGAACAAGGATGGTTCAGGTGTCATTGGAAAGCTCAATTAATGCCCTTTCACGAATACATAATTGTATTACGCTCTGGCTCTTCTTTATGCATGATAAAGAGCATGGAATGAAGCTCGTTTAGGGTAAATTTGCCTGCTTGGCAGGTAGTAGTGTTACAAAAGGACCTGGTAGTGAGGTGTTAATGTATTGTCATCAAATTATACAGGCAAATTCAGTTGGTCAATGCGACGAACATCCAAATATAATTATGTACTTTATTTTTAGTCAAAGGTCAAAGATCAAGGTCACAGTATATGATCACTATCTGTAATCAATAAATGTTTATACAAATTACAGCATATTCATAATGCTAGCTAATACGAACATTGTTGTTAACCCGTGGAGCCCCGGCTAGTTTTGTAATGTTTGTTCACCAGAACCCGGCCGGTTTTCAAAAAATGGTTTTATTCCAGAAACAATAGCGAATGGGTTAGGAATGAAGGAAAAACCACGAAAAACCGCTCAAAAAGCTTAAAGAATGGTCCTACAGAGCCCCCGAAAACTTATTTTACAAGAGTAAAAAATTGAAGGGCAATTACCCAAAAAAAACAGGTTATTGCGCGCTTACGCGCACGCACGTGGACTTTGAGAGTTTTTCAACCATCGGCACGGTTGCGTGGGATACGTACACAGTTCCCATACAAATCTGAGCCCTCTTGAGTGGCTACACCTGAGGTTACGGTCGGCGCAATTAGGGTGACGCGTCAGACGCGTCTCTGGGGCTGTGCGTTACATACATCGCCGACGCGTCAGACGCGTCGCTGGGGCTGTACGGGTTAAGCTAACTAAATCCTTCCTAAGAAATTCTAAGATCAAAGGTCAATCTCAAAGGTCAAGGTTAAAGGTCGAAATATGATTTTTACTAGTATTTCCTATTTAATGTAAGATTCTCATTAGGCATATTTTGCATATTCGGAATGCCTAGACCAAGGTCATACAAGAATAAACATAATTCCATTTGATAGTCAAAGTCACAGGTCAACATCAAATATAAGGTCAATATGCTAATTTCTTTATTATTAACCCTCCCGCATTCAGCAACTTAGTTATCTAACTTACGGTAAGACATTCTCTAATTTGCCATGAAATATCAGGCTGGGCGAGTTTTCGAAGCCTTGTGTTTTTCTGTATTTTCATCCACCAGAATGCTGTTTATTGTGATGTATCATATGTCAATGGAAAGAGGAATATTTATAGTACATGATGAAACTAAAAAAAATTTAAATAAATCGAAATATGAAAGTGTAAATGAGTCCGGAATACAATTATTTCCCATGCAATTGTCTTCACACCGTCCTAGCTCTAAATTGTGAGTGATGACCATATATTTTTGTTTGCTCAAATAATAGTATTTTTTCTCCTCTTTCCAAATCTGAAAACAGAAATTGTTTATCTTCAATAGTTCTAAAGCAGTGACCGAAAAAAAAAATATTTTGATTGATATGGTTTATAACATTTTCGATTTATTTCGTTGCTACGAAGTGTATGGTTTTAAATTTAGGCTGTATGAATACGTCAAATAATGCTGATGAGTATAAAACAAACTAGAAGTTCCTAGGACAAATACTTTTTGCGCTATGAATATTTGAAATGAAGAGCCAAAATGCGAATATTTATGCTTCACCCATCTCTGTTCCGGCGATGTAGCCGGGTTCCGAGCTGTTCCCCACGTCGTGGTTGCGTTATTTGCTCGGATACGTATATAACTGTATATATCACCAGAATCGAAAAATTGTGCTCTTTCCAATGATGAAAACAAAAATAATATAGCGTAATTGGTTCGCGAGCTATGCGCAATTGTTTCAATGCAGTGACCGAAAAAAAAAAATAGATATAGTTTATAACATTTTCGATTTATTTCGTTGCTACGAAGTGTATGGTTTTAAATTTAAGCTGTATGAATACGGCAAATAATGCTGATGAGTATAAAACAAACTAGAAGTTCCTAGGACAAATACTTTTTGTGCTATGAATATTTGAAATGAAGAGCCAAAATGCGAATATTTACGCTTCACCCGTCTCTTTCCGCCAATGCTAGCCGGGTTCCAAGCTGTTCCCCACCTCGGCATTGGTTTATTTGCTCGGATACGTATATAACTGTTTATATCACCGTCATCGGAAAATTATGCTCTTTCTAATGGTGAAAACAAAAATAATATAGCGTTATTGGTTCGCGAGCTATGCGCAATTGTTTCCATGCATTGTTATTGTTATGTATATGAGAATGTTTATACAGTTGTATATCTTTGCCACAATGTACAACATTTATATAAATTATAAATATAATATATATATATATATATATATATATATATATATATATATATATATATACTGTATATATATATATATATATATATATATATATACGGTATATATATAATATAATATATATATATATAATATATAATATATATATTATAAAAATGAAATAAAAATAGAAATAAAAGGAAATAAATCAAATCAAATAAATAAATATATAAATATAATAAAAATGTAATAATAATATAAATATTCAATTATGGGCCTTGGGCTTGCTCGGGACCTTGGGGCTGATCCGCTAGACACCCTGGGGAACAGGAATACAAATAAAAAAAATATATATATACCGGGTATATATATATATATATAGATATATATATATATATATATATATATATATATATATACATATATATACAGTATATATAAATAAATAAATAAAAAACAATAAATAAAAAATATAATAATATATAAATACTCGATTATGGGCCTTCGGCTTGCACGGGACCTTGGGGCTGATCCGCTAGACAGCCTGGGGAACAGGAATAATAAAGAAAAAAATATATATATATACCGGGTATATATATATATATATATATATATATATATATATGTATATATATATATATATATATATATATGAACCTGCCTCACAGTCTGGGGGCCAGGAAACTACTGACTTTACAGAGGCCCGCGCTCCTCAAAGAGGGACGCTATGGGGTTGCTAGATACTTCCTTTTGTAACTTACTGATGCCTAACTTACCAGTCCAAATTGAGCCAAAATCGAGTCATAAACTTATTTTTGGCGAATATTTCTAACTTACAGGTGGCATTATGACGCGATTGCGTCATACGAGCACTCTTGGAGGGGTGGCGTTATGACTCGATCGCGTCCTATAGATGCGAGAGGGTTAATGTAAACTTCACAAAATTTGTTGAAACAGTTGTGCTTTAACCCTTAAAGAGCGGCGCCCGGCTATAGCCAGGCGCCAATTTGCAGCAAGTTAGGAGCATTGTTAAGGCTTTTAAAAGGTTAAAATGGCCGGGAACGCAGCGGGCCACACGTCCGACTCCCAGGGCCTACCGCCGCCCACTGACTCACCCTCCCTGTGTTCTCGAGACGCCGGTAGTGTAGCCAGTAGTGAGCGTAGCTGGAAAAAATATGCCGCTATACGCTAAACTCCCATGTTGGAGGTACCACTGCCTGAGAACGACAAGTGTTACGTAGCTCGTTCTGGTCTCATTTTGAAGCTTTTAGCGCCTAGTTTTTTGCTGAATACATTTCTTTTCATCCAGATACTTGATTTATCATTCAGGAGGGCCTGAATATGCCCAAAATAGCCCAAAACGCTCCGCTAGACGAGGGTTATGGGAAAACTAAAATGTCAAATTTTCAGACATCATGGAGGTCAAGATGTAGGTTAAAGGTGAAGGTCAACTATTCCTTTAATACCTCTGACACTAACTGATGATCTCCAATGTAATTTGACACACTTATTTGATTTTCTAGGGTTACATCAAAGCAAACAAAAATATAATCCTACATAAAGGTCAAGATCACAGACCAAGGTCTTAAGTTAATTAACATTCCTCATAAAAAATACTAAATTTTCGAGCTGACGACTGTTAGTTGCATTTTACTTTAATAACATATATTTCTATCATATATATATATATATTATAATACTTAAGGTTAAAGGTCAAGGTCAAAGAACAAAAGAAGAGTGTTAATAAAACAAATCTTCCTAGACTGTTTAACCCTTTGTGTACCGGTGACATCTTAATTATTGTATTCTAGCTATAATTATACATTTTTTTTTTTTTTTTTTAAGAGACAATGAACGGAGGAAGGAAAAACACAGATAAAACAAAAAGGTCCATGTGCCTAAAGGCATCCTCCATTCATAAACTGTTTGTAACAACTGGATTTAAACATTTGTAGATTGTAAGTTTGTGGAAAGCAATTCGAGGGAAGTGAATTCCAAAGAGTAGTAGCTCTGGGGATAATTAATTCTGATAAGCAGAAGTTCTGCATTGTGGAGGAGAAAGTGTAAATTCATGGGCGCTCTCAGCTGCCCTAGTTCTACGGGGAAAAATGTGGAGAGGCGGCACAATTGAAGCAAGTTCCTCGGAACAATTGCTGTGAAAATATCTGTAGAATAATGCAAGGGATGCAACGTTTCTTCGTATGGATAATGTAGGAAGGTCCTGTGTGATTGCAGGGTTATTGATTAATCTAATAGCTTTATTTTGAATTTTGTCCAACTGCCTCAATGCAACCACTCCACTTCCACCCCACAGAGGTGAACAGTAATCCATCTGAGAACGCACATGAGAATTTTATATCACGGCCAACTGCTCGTCAGTGAAGAATTCTCGAACTCTGTACAGGAGTCCCAGTTTTTTAGAGGCATTCTTAGCAATGCTTCTAACATAATGTGTCCAGCTCAAGTTAGTAGTTAATGTTACACCGAGAATGTCAATACTAGGGGAAGTGGGAATATTTACATCATTAAAAATATATGGGAGTCAGTGAGATTCTGTCGGTTAGAAAATTGAATGTATTTGGTTTTCTGTGCATTAAAGGAAACTAGATTCTTTTGTCCCCATCCATTAATTCTAGAAAGGTCCTGGTTCAGAGAAATTGCAGTGTTATTTTTGAATTATAAGATCGGGTTGGGTGAAAGAATTGGTAAATGTGAAGGAACTGTGGAGTGTTGAGTCATCTGCGTAGGAATGTATTGGATTATGAGTGGTAGATATGAGATCATTGATATGAATGAGGAACATAGGGGGCCAAAACTGATCCCTGGGGAACACCAGCATTTATTGAGTGAAATTGAGAATAAAGGCCATCTACCATTACACATATTTTTTCTGTTATGAAGATAAGAAGAATTAGTGGAACTAATGATGCAAGGCCGTAGTGTGACATCTTCGACAATAAGGATTGATGCCAGACTCTATCAAATGCCTTTGATATATCCAGTGCTATTGTATGTGTTTCACCATGTTGGTCTGTAGCTTGGTTGATTTGATGCGTAAGAAGCCAAAGCATGTCTGCAGTTGATCGACATCGTCTAAAACCATATTGCCTATCACTGATTAATTTATTATTCCCAAGATGCTTAATTTTGTGATTATTTAATATAATTTAAAAGACTTTACCAAGAGTGGAAGTTATAGCTATTGGTCTGTAGTTTGATGGATCTGAAGAGGCACCTTTTTTAGGAACTGGAAGGATGTTTGCTTCTTTCCAGGGTACTGGGAAGCATGAGGTATGAGTACACAGACGGAAATTTTTTGCCAATACAGGAGCGAGCACCAAGGAGCAATTCTTAAGTACTATTGGAAGAATTTCATCTGGACCAGGAGCCTTATCTACTGAAGATTCTGCAAAATAGTTTTGACATGTCTGGTGTGGATCTTAAGTGAGGGAATTTCAGGCGAATTAAAATTAAATACAGGGACATCTTGATTTATTTCATCTAAGGTTGAGTTGGTGGAGAAAATATATGCAAGAAGGTTAGCTTTACCTCGTGGGTCACTTACAAGATTGCCAGTCAGAGATTGTAATGGTGGAATGGATGAAGCAGTAGTGAAGTTGGATTTAAATGAGTTAAGAGTAGACCAAAATATTTGTTATCATTTGGATTATTTAGAAGTTTATTTGCATGCTTGTGGAGAAAGTTTGATTTAGTTAGGTTTAATACAGTTTTGGCATGATTTCTGATGTTTTCTAAAGTAATTAATGGCTTCATGAGTTTTTGATCTTGTGTATGCATTGTAGGCTATTGCTTTTTGTTCAGTTACTCTAGCACAACTGTGGTCAAACCATTTAGGTGAATTAGATCTTTTACTGTACTTTTGATGAGGAATAAAAGTTTCCATTCCAATTTTTACAAAATCTTGTATGTGGCTCAAGGTGGAGTGTGCATCATTAGAAAAGAAAGAGGTCCAGGGAATATCAATAAAGAAACCTTGAAGACCCTCCCAGTCTGCCCAATCGTAATGCCATTTAGTCACCAAAACAGGTTCAGAGTGGGAAGGTGTGGTAGGTGATAGACAGGTGGCCTGTATCAGACAGTGATCAGAAGATCCAAGCGGGGACCTCACTGTAACATCATAATTTTCTGAATTGGTTGTTAAAAATAAGTCCAGTAGGTGGGAATTATGATTAGGATTATCTGGGGAGCTTATGAAGGATCTGTGGAAGTAAAAAGGATTAATTAAGATAGTTGAAAGCCTGCTAATTCTATGGAGGCCCTTCATAAACTAAATAAAATCGTCTTAATATCCAGTATGAAATTAAACCGACAGAACTGTACTAAACGGGTTACGTATCGTTACCAAATTTTGCTGGCAAATTCGGTTGGTCAATGCAACGATTGTTCAAATTTTGCGTTTTTGTTATTCAAAGGTCAAGGTGAATAGTGAAGGTCGCAAATTATGGTCACTATTTCTTTCTTATATATATTTTAAATTTGAATTACACCATATTCAAAATGCTACAAAATAGTGTTACGATCGGGTCTCGTATAAATCAGTGGCTCTTATACATTGGACTAGACTGGCATAAATGCAACAACGGAAACGCTAGATCCAACCCCTGATATATAATCCCGTCGAACAAAGAACACATATACCCTCCAGAGTTATATCTGCGATAGCGGGGTATCTTAACTCTCAGTATCTATGTGCTTCTACTATAGGCTGATGTTCTCTGAAACAGCCTATTACCTATAACATATGGTTGCTTAGTTATGGTACACAAGGAAAAGATAGTTAACTTAATTAAATCACAAGAGTGATCTAATGCAAACAAGAAGAAGGTTTACTTAACGTTACTTTAATCAATAATATCTGTCACTCCTTTATGAAAGAAAGTGTTGTAAAGTCCTCAAGCACCGAACAAGGAATCTTCTGAATAATGTCGGATGCTACTAAGAAGAACGTATCGGAAATGGAACCACAAAATAGCAGGAGGCAGGACAATGCACGTGTAGGCTAAATACACAAAAAGGCTGGACCTATTATGTTATTGGACACAAAAATATTATAAGCGGTGCAACAGTAATAATGCTCGCCACGAAAAAGTAGTACTCCTATAAACAAAACCGGTCTATGCTGGTTGTGTCTCTCTACAGCAACCTAGACCTCAAAATGCTTGTGTAGAAATAATGGGTATGCATAAAAGAGTATATGATCTAATCCAGCTAATGTCTACCCTGGTTAACAAAGTCTAGCTGGGATGCGCAAAAGTACAGAATTCTGGTGGAGCAAGGCAGCTCCTAGCCTAGTGTGGACCTTGGGTCTGTGCGGCCTGATTACGTTAATATGAAGGGATGCTCTCTTGAGGATTCTCGATCACAAGTATCGAGTATCCTCCTGGCGACCCTCAAAAGTAAAAGCAAATAGAGTTAGAACAGTGTTGGGTGGATTAGGCAAGCAGCCCTCACGCACTACACAGTCTAAACTCCAAGGTACACAGACAAAAGATCCACCCAGGTAACCCACAGAATCCGTAGTGTCGTGCAGCTCAAAAGTAGCCTACACACAGTGAAAACACCAACAGCAAGGTGCCTGATCCCTAGTCTAGCATTATTTAACCCTGTAGAAACATTAGTGATTGATGGAGACAGTCCGAGCAATACAATCTCCCAAAAAGACAATGACTATCTTCAACCTTAGCCTAGTACATAAGAAATGTGAGATCCAGCATATAATACAGTCTGGCCACCAATTCAAGGTGTGGATGCAGGGAACCAGAGGGGGATTGATATTAATAAAAGGTGAGGAAGTAGTGGAAATGATAGAGGCAGTAGGAGAGAAAGATTCTAAGACAAGAGTGTGGAACAGTTCATGGAAGATGCTTAAAGTATGCTGTCTGGGACGGATCTGACCAGGATATTTCCAGGGACCGCATGGCTGGAGTCCCAGTTCGCAGGAATGGCACGAGGGCGCGCGACAGTCGCCCAGTAAGCAGCCGCCTAGTAGGCTGTGTTAGGCAGGAGGCAACGAATCCCGCGAGGCCTATGTAAGGGAGCCAGCCACGCGCCACACTCACCACCAAGTCACACCACGTGGTCTCTCTCTCTCTCTCTCTCTCCCGCTCGCCTTCCCATCATTCAACTACTTAACATAATACTTTCAATTGACTAAATAAAATAGAAAGGATTGTGACAGACGAAAACAAAGAACAGTTCTGAACTGTCTGCAACCCAAGCTTTCTCGAGAAGGAAAGTACACAATGATAGGTAGACTGTAGCTACATTCTCTGCCCTGGTGAGTCCTAGCGAGTAAGCCATGCGGTTCTGGGGGAAGCGGTGAGCGTCACACCCCACCCAAGATTTTTAAGAGGCTCCAACTATGAGCTCTAAATCTGACACGCAGAACCCATACAAAATTCGCCACTCCTAGTCACCCAGCGACAATGAAATGTAAAGCACAGTTCTCTTCAAAATAACACATTACAAAAATGAACAACCCCTCCCAACACAATAGATTAAATTACATAGTTATGCTCATAAGAGCGAGCTTCACTAGCCCAGCCTTCTGAGAGGAGTACAACTCAGAATTTCTGCTATAACATACTTAAAAAAAATTTAACTATCAAAGAAAGAGTTTTTATAGGATTTTTATATTTTTAATATGTTTATGGCGGCTGCACTACAGGGGCAGCCTAGTTTTTTTTGTCTTCTATACCAACACAGCAACTCCTACTTTACGACCCAATAAGCTGGGCTACCCACGCGAGCCAACAAGCACCAGACGTAAACATACTAATCAAACCAAAGTAGGAGGCTACCCTTGTGATGATCTACCCCGGGCCTTCCACCCTCGATAAGCAATCTGCAATCACATTCTCAGAACCGGCAATATGGCGTATGTCTAGGTTGTATTCCTGCAACATTAATGACCACCTGGTCAGCCTCATATTCCGGTTATGGAATTGATTCAGGAACTTGAGGGGGTGATGGTCGGTGTAGATCACCACAACTGGTCCATAGGCTGGAACATACACCTCAAAGTGCCTGAGCGCTAGCACAATCGCCAGCAGTTCCTTCTCAACTACTGAATAGTTCTTCTGCGCCGAGTTGAACTTTTTTGTGAAGAAACTGACTGGGTGCTCCAGCCCATCTTCGTCTGATTGCATCAAAACGGCACCAGCCCCCACACCACTGGTTGGCTAAAGTCCGGGGCCCTGAGGATTGGGTGAGTACACAACAGGTGTTTTACTAGCAAAAAAGCCCTCTCACACTCAGGCGCCCACTTAAACTTTCTATCTTTGGCCAATAGGTCCGTCAGAGGAGCCAGCACAGTAGAATAGCCCTTTATAAAGCGGCGGTAGTAACCAATCATGCCCAAAAACCTCATGATCTGCTTCTTGGTGGACAGCCTGGGGAAGTGGTTAATAGCCAATATCTTGTTCTGTGGGGGGCACACCTGGCCCAAACCCACCATGAACCCCAGATACTGCACGGTAGCCCGCACAAAATCACACTTTCCCAGGTTGACCACCAAGTTTGCCTCGCTTCATTTCTTAACCCGGGAGCTGCGGGGAGACTCTTAAGAGTTCCCCCGGCGCACTGCGGGTAGACTCTTAAGAGCAGAGACTTTGAACACGTACCAAAACCGCGCGTTTATAGCCAGGCGGCTGAAAATTGGTGTGGGTATAGTACTACATGTCAACTCTCGATACCACCCCGCCAAACGCTCGCCCCGCACTCGTGCAAGCACCACCGCGCCAGTAACCACGCACTAGTCATGGAGCCTACACGTCCCTCACGCTCGCTCCTGATGACACAACCAGCCCTCCTTCTGGTGGTGTTAGCCGCCGTGGAAGGCAGAGGGTGGCTGCCAAAGACCCTAGCTACCAGTACGACACGCCCTACAGCTCAGAGGACGAATCACCAGCACCAAAAGCACGTAAAACACGTGCAAGCAGGGCAATGGCACAGAGGTCATTGGTCTTTCGGGACACTGCCACCACGACCCAGGCCACTGCAACAACCACTACCACCACCACTGCCACCACTGCCACCCCTGCCACCCCTGCCACCGGTACCAGCGACGCAGGAGGCCGCCCTAGGGCTGCATTACCTGCAGGGGCAGGAAAAATGAAAGGCACGGGCGTAGGGAAAAGAACCCGTACGCCAGCCACAGTGCCCCTACCACCACCAACACCACCAGCCGCCCCTGGCCCGGCTGCCCCTGCCGCCCCTGCTGCCCCTGCCGCCCCTGCCGCCCCTGCTGCCCCTGCCACCCCTGCCGCCCCTGCCCAAGGAACAGGGAAGGGGAAGGGGAAAGGGAGAGGGAAAGCGACTGGGAAAGCGACTGCTGGCCCTGGTGTCCCTGCCGGCCCTGCTGCCCCTGCCGCCCCTGCTGCCCCTGCCGCCCCTGCCGCCCCTGCCGCCCCTGCCCAAGGAACAGGGAAGGGGAAGGGGAAAGGGAGAGGGAAAGCGACTGGGAAAGCGACTGCTGGCCCTGGTGTCCCTGCCGGCCCTGCTGCCCCTGCCGCCCCTGCCGCCCCTGCTGCCCCTGCCGCCCCTGCCGCCCCTGCCGCCCCTGCCCAAGGAACAGAGAGAAGGGCGACAGGCACCACCATCATCTTGCCATCAAGGCCACGCACCACGGCGGCCCCTGCCGCCGCCGCCCCTGCCGCCGCCGCCCCTGCCGCCGCCCCTGCCACCACCTCTGCTGTCCCTGTCCATAAGACTCCCGCACGTGCCAAAGTGACCCGGAAAACTCTTACACCATCTAAGTATGCCGCCCTGCTGTTTGATGGTGATTCGCAGGACATTGGCAGCCCGGGTTTCGACGACGAAGCCCTAGCACGGGACCAAGGGTGGGGGGATTTGGGAGTGGACAGTGGGAGTGAGTCCGACGTCGGTGACGAAAACGAGGAAGGGCATCGTCTGTCGAGTGAAGAGGAGGGTAATGATGATGAAGTGCTGTATCGCGACCATGGAAGCGATATTTCAGACGCAGAAGCAGACGCAGACGACATTCCGATCCCTGGCATGCCTTCGTTCGATTGGTCTGACGGGGTCAATTTTGTACCTGACGTGCCCCAGTTCAATCCTGGGACGTCAGGAACAACTGACGACTGGCCCTGTGATGATCAAGCGAACGAAAGCGACTTCTTCCTCGCTTTTTTCGACATGGAGGTAATGACGTACATCGTTGCCCAAACAAACGCCTACTACAGGTGGGTGTTTGGCAGATTGGACGTCCTTTCTCCAAAAGCGAGAATACGAGGCTGGGTGGATACGACTGTGGCAGAATTTCTGACGTTCTTTGCCTTGTTGTTCCTCATGCCTCTGATCAAGAAGCATGTGTTGCAACACTACTGGAAGCACGACCCTCTCATCGCCACCCCAACTTTCAATAAGTTCATGACTCGTGACAGATTTTTGTTGCTGCTAAGATTTATGCACTTTGCAGACAACGAAAATCCTAACAGGATTGACAGGATATGGAAAGTTCGGGATGTGTTCACCATGTTGTTGGAGAGGTATAGGAAATACTTTTACCCCTTCCTCAATTTGGTGATTGATGAGTCGCTCGTGCTCTTCAAAGGACGTCTTGTTTTCAAGCAGTATATCCCCTTGAAGAGGCATAGGTTCGGAATCAAGCTCTTCGTGTTGTGCGACTGTGAAACTGGAATAGTGCTTGACATGATCGTGTATACAGGAACTGACATTGACGTACCGAAACCCGCTGCCAATGACCCCATGGGCATGTCTGGTGCCATCGTCAGGAAAATGTTGGCACCTTACCTGGGCAAAGGCCACATCATCTACACTGACAACTGGTATACTTCTCCTGCTCTCTGCCAGTTTCTTTATGACAACCAAACGGGGTCATGTGGGACTGTCAGAAAGACAAGAAAGTTTATGCCAAAGTTCACAGGTGATGTCATTCCTCTCACAGATGCCTCCTCCAGTGACACACCTTCAGAAGACGACCTGGCCCAGGAACACCGCGAGAGGCATGTGCGAAGAAGGCGACGAAAGGGGCAGAAATACAAGCAGCTCGAGAAGTGTGGGAAACTGATAGCCCTGAAGTGGAAGGATAAGCGAGACGTCCACCTGCTTTCCACCGTCCACACAGGTGCCCAGGTGGATTCTGGCAAAATCCACTACCGAACCAGGAAGACAATCTACAAGCCCGACATGGTAGTGGACTACACCAAAAACATGCGCCTGGTGGACAAGTCTGACTGTCAGCTGTCAGGTGTTGAGTGTCTGAGGAAGACTGTGAAGTGGTATCACAAGCTCTTCCTCCACCTAGTTGACATAACGATGCTGAACGCCTACAACTTGTGGTTGGTGAAGAAGGATATGGCCCCAAACCAGAAGCTGAAATTCCGGGAGTTCGTGTACAACGTCTCCTACCAACTCCTGGAGAAGTATGGCACCACCACTCACAGACGTACGGAATGGCGTGGGGATCACGTTCCTGACCGCATCCAGCTGGGTGTCGAAAGACACTACACAACCAACACCGAGCTGATTGGCACTCGTCACAGGCAGGTGCAGTGCACCGTCTGCAGCTCCAGTGTGAGGAAACCCCATGTGACCAAAAGAGTCACCTCAATGTGCGCCGAGTGCAAAGTTGCACTCTGCCTGGGTGACTGCTTCAGGGACTACCACACCTTCAAGAACTACTGAGTGTCGGCCCCTGCCCTGCCCTGCCCTGCCCTGGACTCGCCCCGTGCCCTGCCCTGGACTCGCCTCCTGCCCTGCCCTGCCCTGGACTCGCGCCCTACCTTACCTGACCTGACCTAATTGATCACGCTACCTCATAATGTAACATATATATTATATAATGTATAAGTTCCAAAGATGTCCCTGTGATATAGCTTTTACATTATATAATTGTATGTTTCATTATTTAGTTTATAAGTTTCAAAGATTTACATGTAATATGCCTTATTTTTTTAGTATATCAATATATATGTTTGTTATTAGCCTAAGTAATGTGTATATAATTATTTTCTTACCTCAAATGAATTGTACAAAAATAAATATGTTTCAATAAATCATGTCAAACCTACTATGATAATAAAATAAAACAATAAAAAAAGAAAAAAGAAAACAAGGTCATGTCATTGTATTCTTACAATATGATATATTCTATGAATATTTCATATTGTTTGAATACAATGGCATGATCTTGTAAAAAAAAAATTTATAAATTTTTTTCTAGACAATATAAAACCTTCCCCATAACCCCCTCCTGGATTCGATCCCACTACCCTACGACACTTGGGTTTTCCAGTCCGCGACCTTACAAACCATGCCACAGGAGCTCATACCAAATATCACTCAAAACTTCGTGTCTACAATCGAAATGACAATATACAAAAAAAAATGAATTATCCCACCAATTTACGTTTGTAAATTGATGGGATTATCAATTATATCATGCCAAGGTTTATAATAGTTTGTCTCTGTCAAGAATTAGTAATTATATAACTTTATTCTGTCAAAAATTGCCCAAACACTCAGCAAAATTGCCCCTCTCAGTGTGACTCCACTCATTTTCACACGGTCAGGCGGTCACGAGGTGACCCTTGCCGCTCCTTGATTCTCCAGCTACAGCAGCTCTGTCTGGGAACAAAATTGGTATAAATACAATAATGGATAAAATACTCTTCACAAATACATTTGTATTGTATAATATTGTAAATAAAAATGAATAATAACTGTGTGGGTGTCGAAAATTGCTCAACCAGCTTTCTTATGTCTCGCCTACGCGCGTATATTGGATTATACATAGTCATGACTGTCATACAAATAATTGCAGTAGGTCTCGAATATACATTTAGATTGCATATTACTTCGAAATAAATAAGTAAACGTTTCTCTGGTGGCAATCTACCCTTTCGCAGGTGTAAGGAGACACCAGTCTATATTTAGCCCTCTATCACAACAGGCAATCTGCCTGTGTTGACTCAGCACCGTCGCTGGTGGTCTATAAAGATAGTACTTTATTTACAGTCAATGGCCTACATGTTTCTGTGGTACTTCACATGTGTCTAAAATGCAATGTCTGCTTGCATAAAAAATGCAATTCTGAAGTCCATTTATATGTACGACATACGCATGTCTCAGTTTCTCTCTCTCTCTCTCTCTCCTCCTCTCTCCTCTCTCTCTCTCTCCATTCCTGACTCATGTTATTGTAGACCTGTTGATGGCAACGAACACCAGCCATCTGGTAGACATAAGGGTCAAAATACCAAACATCAATACGCCTGGGGCGCCTCCACAATTATCACTAAGCTGGTTATCTATCTAGAGATCTGCCTGACTTCCATCTCTCCACGACTCACTCACTCACTCACTGCACCCCTGCATGCCTCCCTCCCACCCACCCACCCACCCCCAACCCCCCCTTTCAGGCTTCCGTCTGCTAGAAACACATTCACAATTTGCGTAAATATCGCATCAATTGGGCTATATGCGGTATATTCCTTGTTATATGGGACGCCTACATATGTACACGTCTTTATTATAGCATGAGAGTGCTCTAAATACAAGATTGACGTGATATTTATGGCGTAACACACCCTCTCCCCCTTTCATTCCCACCACAACTCACTCACACCTTGGTTCACGCATAGAAACTCATTGATAATGTGCGTAAATATCGCATGAATTGGTTTATATGCGGTATATATTTTGATATATGGCACGTATACATACGTACAAGTCTGTATTATAGCGTGACAGTGCTCTACGTACAAGATATACGTGATATGTATGGCGTAAACCACACTCTCAGCTCATAAATTGCCGCCAAACCTCCAACACATCTTCATTCCCGCCTAAATATTCTCTTATAATTCCCTTATATATTGCAATTTTTGGTCACTATGAGGCATATTCATTGTTATATGGGTGCCCTACACATGTATACATACTCTAAATAGCCTAAAAGGGCTCGAAAAAGGAGATATACGTGATAATACGCGGTAACCCACCCCCTCCTCCCTCTCCTTCTATCCCCTGCGCGCGTAAATATTCGGCAGGGAAATCTCGCCGCTCGATGACAATCTAGCCGCGCGGTGCCATTCGCTCCACATTTTTCAACTACGGACCGTTCCCCTACCCCCCCCAGACATTTTTTGGGGGGTCAAATATATATGGGCCGATGCACGCAAACATTCCCTACACGATGATGTACTTTTTATCGAAATTGGCAATAGGTCCCAAAATCATCATAGGCGCGCACAGTCTTACCCTGTAGAAAACCCCCTGTGCGCCGCGGAGAGGTTAAATAGGGATTCTACATGTTCACAGTGGCTCTTGAAATCGTCATCGTAGATAATGGCGTCGGCCAGGTACACGGTACAGTTCGGAATGTCAGCCACTAACTCGTTCATCAAGCTTTGGAAGGTCGCTGGTGCGTTCTTTAGACCGTACGGCATGACATTACAACGATATGTAGCACCATCCACCACAAAACCACACACCTCTTTCGCCCATTCAGACAAAGGCACCTGCCAGTAACCTTTTACCAGGTCCACCTTGGTCAAGAACTTGGCCCTGCCAATCTTGTCTACACAGTCATCGACCCGGGGAAGAGGATATGGGTTGGTGGGAGTCAAGCCGTTTAGCCTGCGGTAGTCAACACAGAAGCGCACCTTGCCATCCGGCTTAGGTTGCAGCGTTACGGGAGATGTCCACTTTACCGCCCCCTTCTCGATCAGTCCCTGTTGCAACATATACTCCAACTCCGCCCGGAGGGCCGGAAGTTTAATAGGGGGCACCCTATAGGGCACTGATTTGAAGGGTGGGTGGTCTCCGAAGTCAACGTCGTGCACCTCCTGAGTAGTGAGGCCTGGGTGTTCCGCAAATACAGTAGGGTATAAACAAAATAGGCGCTCGACAGCCACACGCTGTTGTTCAGGTAGGTGTTGCAAAGCCTCATGAGCCGTCTGTCTCGTGTTTCCCGCCCACTGATCTGCAGACACATGATAATCCCAGTTGTCATCCACCTGCGCATGACTGTCCCATTCTCCTTCTCCACCTCGACCCTCCCATACTCCTTCATCAGGTTGACATGACATAACTGATTCCTCTTACGCCTGTCTGGAGTGGCCACCAGGTAATCTAAGTCCGAGAGCTTCTCTGCTACCCTATAAGGACCAGCGTACTTTGCGGATAAGGGGTGGCCTACAAGAGGGAGTAGTATCAACACCTCCTGACCCACGTGAAATTCCCTGAGTTTCACCTTGTGGTCGTACCTGTCCTTCATGAGGGCCTGAGAGCCTGCCAGATTGCGGCCAGCCAACTCCAGACTACGCAACATTCGTTCTCTACTCTCAAGTTCGACAGCACCGTCACTACACTTTAGAACCTCCGGGTCTTCTAGCTGCAATTTGCGAATATCTGAGGGAGCTAGCCTGTCTAAGTGTTTGCGAAACAACTCATATCCCTCCCCCAACATCGAACTTTGCATCCCGTTGCTCTCTCCGTGTATACCGTTGCTGCCTCTGAGTCTCTTTAAGCCCTGCCTCTACACTCTCAGTGACAGGTGGTGGTGCTTCTCCAGACTCTAATAACGGTGCTAATACTGAGTCCCCGAGAAGTGCTGCTGGTACTAGACTCTCCACCGTATCAGCTTTCAGCACCTTCTTGTGACCGTTCCTCCGCTTATTTGAAGACTGTTGGTTAGGCTGTGACTCCCTGGATGCGTGATATCTGGTTACAACACACGCCATTGGTTGCACCTGACACTTCTCAACCCACTCCTGTTCCTCCCTACTCACGTCGGCCGGCTCCTCGGCAACGACTAAGGGTGAAACCTTAGAAGCAGGCACCGCAAAGTCATTGCCGAGAAGGAGGTCGACGCCCCCAACAGGCAATTTCTCCACGATTCCCACATCCAGTTCGCGAGTCACACCGTCAACTTCAAGCTCCATTCTAACAAGCGGGTATGACCTAGTTGCATTAACTCCCTGCACCACAACTACCCGCGCCGCGTTTATGGGTCTACCAGTGAAATTCTTCAAGAGTGTCTGAGAGGCACCGGTGTCACGCAAAAGCTGTACCCCGTGCTTCTTGCCCCCCCACTTCACGCAGCCATGCCCTCTATGGTCGCAAAAGGCATCGCGGACAGGGTTCGAGCCTTCCGGATCCTTCTTCACTGGCGGTGCTCCATCCTCTGATCTTATGCCTCCAGCAAACACAGAAGACTTCTGGAACACCCCAATGCTGCGAGCCAATGACACAGCCGCCGTGGGATGTCTGCTCGGACAAGCTTTTGCCATGTGCCCCTCTTCGTGACAGTGATAACACTCAAATTTCCCCTTGGACTTATACTGAGGTGTAAAAGTCCCCAGACCCTTCTTAAACGGGGCGGTGCTAGGTTTGTGATCAGTCTTGGTGTCATTGCTTTTAAATTTATGTGTGTCCATATTCCGGGGAGGGGGAGGGTAACGCTCCTTAACGCCTACATCGTTTCTCTGTGCAGAGCCGCACCCCCGAATTAGTGACAACCGACGATCAGCCATCTCTGCTGCTTCTACGAGAGTTCTTGGGTTCTTCTCTTTAAGGTTTAAAGTCAAGTCGCCGCCCGCACACTTCTAAAACTGCTCTAGAAGCATCAACTGTTTCATCTCATCAAACGTAGTTGTCTTCTCTGATCTGAGCCAGTTTCCCATAGCGTCGGACAGGTCCCGGGCGTGCTCCAAGAAGGTACTGTCTCGCCCCTTAGTCACACCCCGGAACTTTAACCTATATTATGTCTCGGGTTGTAGCTCATATGCCCACAGGACAGCCTCCTTGAGCTCCTCATAAACAACGCAGGACTCCAAAGGCAGTGCATCGTAAGCCTTGAGCCCCTTACCTACGAGTCTAGAGGACACAAGGGCCGCCCACTTAACTTCAGGCCACTGATGCTCCCGGCACTTCTTCTCAAATCTATTGAAAAACTCTGTGACACCAGACTCGTCAAATACAGGGACCAGTTTGAGAAGGTGCGACAGAGACTGATCATGCGCATGGTTTCCAGTACGGAGTCGCTGTCCCGTCGTCTCAACATGAGACTTCTCTAAATCCATGTCGGCACAGTATCTTGTAGATTCTAGTTCAGTCCTAAGCTCAGCTTCCCTCGTCTGTTGCTGCATCCTAGCCAGCTCTTTTCTCTCTTCTATCTTAGCTAGCTCATTTCTCTCTTCTATCTTAGCTAGCTCTTTTTTCTATTCTATCTTAGCTAGCTCTTTTCTCTCTTCTATCTTAGCTAGCTCTTTTCTTTCTTCCATCTTAGCTAGCTCGAGCTGAAAGAGCATCTCCGGGGTCAAACCTTGAGGAGGAGGAGATGCAATGATGTTAGAAATACCCGGTGATCCCCCCAGGGGCAAACCACCCTGCCAGTCACTACCCACCTGCGGAAGCGTGCTCAGGGTCGGTACTCCAATAGGAGGATTGGGAGTCGAGTGAAGGGGAGGCTCGGTCAAAGGGCTCTGAGCACTCACCCTACCTCATACGCCAGTCACCCCCCCCCCCAGCACACACGTCATCAGGTCATCCTTTGTCATGCCACTAGTACATACATGACCGATAGCTGTGGCTAAGCACTGGAGACCGTACCGATTTATACCCACCAATCGGTCGGAAGTAACAGGCCATTGTAAACAATTCCTTGCATCCTCCTCACTGTTCACCAAGTTAACAACCTGCCCATGCTGCTGCTCCTCAGCTTCTACATCACGTACTGTGTCCTCATCCTGCACTGATCCGCTATAAGACATGATGCTCACTGAAGATTTTTCACTTTGATACACAAAAAGAAGTACCCCAAACTCTTATACCACAATATTCACAATAAAAAAATCTCGGAGACCGCTTAAGTGCTATATTACTTTGCTAAACAAATAATTCTTGCATGTCCTCAAAAAATATTCCACAAAATCAACAAATGTTCACTGCCTAAACTGTGAGAAAAATCTGCATAATAACCTGCAATTATATGTCAGTTCACCAAATCCTGAGCTAGGTCGCTTTTGTTACGATCGGGTCTCGTATAAATCAGTGGCTCTTATACATTGGACTAGACTGGCATAAATGCAACAACGGAAACGCTAGATCCAACCCCTGATATATAATCCCGTCGAACAAAGAACACATATACCCTCCAGAGTTATATCTGCGATAGCGGGGTATCTTAACTCTCAGTATCTATGTGCTTCTACTATAGGCTGATGTTCTCTGAAACAGCCTATTACCTATAACATATGGTTGCTTAGTTATGGTACACAAGGAAAAGATAGTTAACTTAATTAAATCACAAGAGTGATCTAATGCAAACAAGAAGAAGGTTTACTTAACGTTACTTTAATCAATAATATCTGTCACTCCTTTATGAAAGAAAGTGTTGTAAAGTCCTCAAGCACCGAACAAGGAATCTTCTGAATAATGTCGGATGCTACTAAGAAGAACGTATCGGAAATGGAACCACAAAATAGCAGGAGGCAGGACAATGCACGTGTAGGCTAAATACACAAAATGGCTGGACTTATAATGTTATTGGACACAAGAATATTATAAGCGGTGCAACAGTAATAATGCTCGCCACGAAAAAGTAGTACTCCTATTAACAAAACCGGTCTATGCTGGTTGTGTCTCTCTACAGCAACCTAGACCTCAAAATGCTTGTGTAGAAATAATGGGTATGCATAAAAGAGTATATGATCTAATCCAGCTAATGTCTACCCGGGTTAACAAAGTCTAGCTGGGATGCGCAAAGGTACAGAATTCTGGTGGAGCAAGGCAGCTCCTAGCCTAGTGTGGACCTTGGGTCTGTGCGGCCTGATTACGTTAATATGAAGGGGTGCTCTCTTGAGGATTCTCGATCACAAGTATCGAATATCCTCCTGGCGACCCTCAAAAGTAAAAGCAAATAGAGTTAGAACAGTGTTGGGTGGATTAGGCAAGCAGCCCTCACGCACTACACAGTCTAAACTCCAAGGTACACAGACAAAAGATCCACCCAGGTAACCCACAGAATCCGTAGTGTCGTGCAGCTCAAAAGTAGCCTACACACAGTGAAAACACCAACAGCAAGGTACCTGATCCCTAGTCTAGCATTATTTAACCCTGTAGAAACATTAGTGATTGATGGAGACAGTCCGAGCAATACAATCTCCCAAAAAGACAATGACTATCTTCAACCTTAGCCTAGTACATAAGAAATGTGAGATCCAGCATATAATACAGTCTGGCCACCAATTCAAGGTGTGGATGCAGGGAACCAGAGGGGGATTGATAGTAATAAAAGGTGAGGAAGTAGTGGAAATGATAGTGGCAGTAGGAGAGAAAGATTCTAAAACAAGAGTGTGGAACAGTTCATGGGAGATGCTTAGAGTATGCTGTCTGGAACGGATCTGACCAGGATATTTCCAGGGACCGCATGGCTGGAGTTCCAGTTCGCAGGAATGGCACGAGGGCGCGCGACAGTCGCCCAGTAAGCAGCCGCCTAGTAGGCCGTGTTAGGCAGGAGGCAACGAATCCCGCGAGGCCTATGTAAGGGGGCCAGCCACGCGCCACACTCACCACCAAGTCACACCACCTGGTCTCTCTCTCTCTCTCTCTCTCTCTCTCTCTCGCCTTCCCATCATTCAACTTCTTAACACAATACTTTCAATTGACTAAATAAAATAGAAAGGATTGTGACAGACGAAAACAAAGAACAGTTCTGAACTGTCTGCAACACAAGCTTTCTCGAGAAGGAAAGTACACAATGATAGGTAGACTGTAGCTACATTCTCTGCCCTGGCGAGTCCTAACGAGTAAGCCATGCGGTTCTGGGGGAAGCGGTGAGCGTCACAATAGTGTTATGCTGATCTTATTATAGATAAATATTCCAATGGCCAAGATTCAATGTTGATCATAAATGGCGGACATGAACCACCAACAGTCAGGACGAGTGTCTATGCTTTAATCCACTGCACACAAGTATTCTCTATCACGCCGTGGTATAGTGGATTAAAGTATGGGCACTTGTTCTGACTGTCAGTGGTTCAAGTCCAGCTGTGGGTATAAAAACATTTAGTAGCTTATGTGTATTTGCGATATATATATATATATATATATATATATATATATATATATATATATATATATATATATATACTGTATATAAACCGATTTTACCTAAGAGATTCAATACTACTTGCAGAATTCTAGGTCGCAGAGTTGCGTATGCATTTTTATTTGTTTATTTTTATTTTGTTTATAGGTAATGCGAAAACTGCACACATACTTTATTATCAACTCTGCGAAGCAGAGTGTTATCGCGCACACAGATCCCGCCCGTATACTGTGCACCATCAGTCAGCTTGTCTGTCGTCGTCGTCATCGTCCGTCGTCGTCGACGTCGTCGTCGTCGTCCATCCGGTAACTCCTCCTAGACCGTTCAATGGATTTTCACCAAATTTTACAGGCATATTCATATCGGTCAATGCGAAGTTCAGTCAAAAAGAAATGTTAAATTTAACTAAAAACTTAAGGTCAAAGGTCAAGGCTTAACACAAGGTAAATAATTCATGTGTTTTAGTTTTTACTCAAATTTCTTCATTTTCACTATACAAGTTACTGGTAACCACAATATCTTATTGACTAAATTGTTTAATAAATATTCTAAAGGGTAAGGTCAAATGTCAAGGTCAAAGATCAAAATATTTGTTTTATTAGTATTTCTTATATTAACCGTTAGATTCTCACTATAATCGAAATACTTAGGCCAAGGTCATACACGAAACTATACAATTCCATATGAAAGGTCAAGTTCACTGGTCAAGGTCAAATTAAAGGTCAATATGCTAATTTCTTTACTTTCCATACAAACTTCACAAAATTTGGTGATATACAGTAGTTACACATTAAATGCAAAGGATAATAGTACATTTTGAGACATATCATGAAGGTCAAGGTGAAGGTCAAAGGTCAAGGTCAACTATTCTATAAATATATATGAAACTAATTGATGGGTTTTAATGAAATTAGTCATGCTTATTTGATCTTCCTTGGCAATGTCAATGATTTTTTGTTTACTCTTAATTAAAGGTCAAGGTTACAGGTCAAGGTGAAAGGTCAACTTATACTATTTAGTTTTAGTTTATATTCAAATGTCTTCATGTTCACAATACAAGTTACTGGTAACCTTGATTTCGTATTGCCTAAATTTTAGATAAATATTATAAAGGGTAAGGTCAAAGTTCAAGGTCAAAGGTCAAAATAGGTTTTTTACTAGTATTTCTTATACTAATTGTTTGATTCTCACTAGGCTTACCATGTATATTCGGAATACCTAGGTCAAGGTCATACAAGAAACTACGCAATTCCATATGAAAGGTCAAGGTCAAATAAAAGGTCGATATGCTATTTTCTTTACTTTTCATGCAAACTTCACACATTTTGGTGATATAGTTGCACTTTAATTGAAAAGGAAAATAATAAATGTTGAGACATATAAAGATCAAGATATAGGTCAAAGGTTTTGGTCACCTTTTCTATTAATATACATGAAACAAATTGATGGGTCTTAATGAAATTAGGCATGCTTATTTGATTTTAATGTGGATTGGCAATGCAAACAAAAATATACTCCTACATAAAGGTCAAGGTCACAGGTGAAGGTCAAAGGTCAAATTTTATTATTTATTAAAAAAAATATTACTAAAATTTTGGAAAACTGTTATGTGTTATGGTTTATTACTTAAATGTGATATATATCAAATATCACATTAATTTTGTAATATTTAGGATCAGAGGTCAAGGTCAAAACAAGAGTATTTATAATTTTCCCTAAACTCCTCCTAGACTGTTTAACCCTTAAAAAGCGGCTCACCACTTAAGTCGAGTTAAATAAAGCTGGACTATGTGGCGGCGCTCGACATAGGTCGAGTGGCAATTTCAGCATGTAATGTGGCTGAGAGAGAGAGACAAGTGGTGGCAGGAGACTAGCAAGCGTATGACTGCTCCAGACCACCGCGGCGAACCTACTGACACAAATCTCAGCTCCCTCCTCCCTCTCTCACTCGCTACATACTCAATTATGTACCGAAAGTACCGAATTACCTGCTTTTTGCACTCGCGTTGCACGGTTATTGCAAGAAAACTATCCATCATACAAGGATCGTTATGGTGTCATTCGAAAGCTCTGTTTATGCCCTTTCAGGGATAGATACTTGTTTTACGTTCTGGGTCTTATTTAGGCATGAAAATGATCACGTAAACAGCCCTATTTTGGCTAAAAACACCCCGCTGGGCGGTACACATAAATAAACCGCATAGGCCGCTCGTAAGGTGTTAAGGTATTGTCACCAAATTATACAGGCAAATTCAGTTGGTCAATGCGACGAACATCCAAATATATGTATTTTATTTTAAGTCAAAGGTCAAAGGTCAATGTCACAGTATATGATCACTATTTGTAATCAATAAGTTTTTATAAAAATTACGTTGTATTCATAACGCTAGTTGATACGAACATTGCTGTTAAGCTAACTAAATCCTTGATCAGAAATTCTAAGGTCGAAGGTCAAGGTCAAAGGTCAAGGATATAGGTCGAAATATGATTTTTACTAGCATTTCCTATTTGTAATGTAAGACTCTCATTAGGTATATCATGCATTTTCGGAATGCCTAGACCAAGTTCATACAAGAATAAACATAATTCCATTTGATAGGTCGAGGTCAGAGCTCAACTTCATATATAATGTTAATATGCTAATTTCATTACTATTCATGTAAACTTCACAACATTTGTTGAGACAGTTGTGCTTTTAGGGAAAATTAAAAGGTTAAATTTTGAGACATCATGAAGGTCAAGATGAAGGTCAAATATCAAGGTCAACTATTCCTTTAATATCTCTGAAACTAACTGATGACCTTTAATGACATTTTACACTCTTATTTGATTTTCTAGGGTGACATCAAAGCAAACAAAAATATAATCCTACATAAAGGTAACCTTCAACATAAACAAATACTCAATTTGCATTAAGTTGATGACTGTTAGTTGCATTTTACTTAAATTACATATATTTCAATCATATACCAGTATATATAATACGTAAGGTTAAAGGTCTAGGTCAAAGAACAAAAGAAGAGTGTTAATATATTTCTTTAAACACTTACTAAACTGTTTAACATTTTGTGTACCGGTGATGTCATATGTATTGTATATTTGCTACAATTTGACGATGTTGTGGAGCTTATGAAGGAGCTGTGGCAGTAAAAAGGGTTAATTAAGATAGTTGAAAGCCTGCTAATTTTATGGAGGCCCTTCATAAACCAAATAAAATTGTCTTAATATCCAGTATGAAATGAAACCGACAGAACTGTACTGAACGGGTTACCTATCGTCACCAAATTTTGCTAACAAATTTGGTTGGTCAGTGCAACGATTGTGCTTGTATTATTCAAAAGTCAAGGTGAATGTTTGAAGGTCACAGTTTATGGTAACTATTTCTTTCTTATTTATATTTTTAATTTGAATTACACCATATTGAAAATGCTACAAAATAGTGTTACGTTGACCTTATTGTGGATAAATATTCCAATGGTTAAGAATTAATGTAATTATAAATGTAATTATATATATATACTCCCAGGCTGACATGAACCACCAACAGTCAGGATGAGTGTCCATGCTTTAATCCACTACACACATGTATCCTATATCACGCTGTGGTATAGTGGATTAAAGTATGGGCACTTGTTCTGACTGTCGGTGGTTCAAGTCCGGCTGTGAGTATAAAAAAAATTAGTATATATATCTATATAATATTATACTCTATATGAACCGATCTTACCTAAGAGATTCAATATTATTTGCAGAATTCTAGAGTTGCGTATGCAGTTTTTTTGTCTTTCTTTTTTTTGGGGGGGGGGGGGGAATTGCGAAAATTGCACACCTACTTTATTTATATTATTATCAACTCTGCAAAGCAGAGTGGTATCGCTCACACAGATCCCGCCCGTATAATGTGCACCATCAGCCAGCTTGTCTGTCGTCGTCGTCGTCGTCCGTCCAGATACTCCTCCTAGACCACTCGATGGATTTTCACCAAATTTCACAGGTGTATTCATTTGGTCAATGCGAAGGGCAATCAAAAATAATTTTTAATATTAACTTAAAGGTTAAGGTCAAAGGTCAAGGTTAAAAATAAGGTCAATATTTCATGTGTCTTAGTTTTCCTCAAATTTCTTAAATTTCACTATACAAGTAACCTCAATATCTTATTCACCAAATTTTAGATAAATATTCTGAAGGAAAACGTCAAAGGTCAAAGTCAAAGGTAAAAATATTTTGTTTACTAGTATTTCTTATATTATCTGTTAGATTTTCACTAGACTTACCATGTATATTCGGAATACTTAGGCCAAGGTCATACAAGAAACTATACAATTCCATATGAAAGGTCAAGTTCACAGGTCAAGGTCAAATAAAAGGTCAATATGCTAATTTCTTTACTTTTCATGCATACTTCACAACATTTGGTGATATAGTTGTACTTTAAATGAAAATGAAAACATTAAATGTTGAGATACATACCATGATGGTCAAGGTGAAGGTCAAAGGTCAAGGTCAACTATTCTATACATATATATGAAACTAACTTATGGGTTTTGGTGAAATTAGTCATGCCTATTTGATTTCCCTGGGCAATTCAATGTACAAATATGTTTTACTCTAACATAAAGGTCATGGTGAAAGGTCAACTTATATTTTTTATTCAAATTTCTTAATTTTCACTATACAATTTACTGGTAACCTTGATATCGTATTGCAAAAATCTTAGATACATATTATAAAGGGCAAGGTCAAAGTTCAAGGTAAAATGTCAAAATAGTTGTTTTACTAGTACCGGTATTTCTTATACTAACTGTTAAATTATCTCTAGGCTTACCATGTAAATTCGGAATATCTAGGCCAAGGTCATACAATAAACTATTCAATTCCATATGAAAGGTCAAGGTCACAGGTCAAGAACAAATAAAAGGTCAATATGCTATTTTCTTTACTTTGTATGCAAACTTCACACAATTTGGTGAGATAGTTGCACTCTAAGTGAAAAGGAAAATAATACATGTTGAGACATACAGATCAATATGAAGGTCAAAGGTCAAGGTCAACTATTCTGTTGTTATATATGAAACTAACTGATGGGTTTTAATGAAATTATAGGCATGTTTATTTGATTTTTATGTGCAATGTCAATGCAAACAAAAAAGTACTCTTACATAAAGGTCAAGGTCACAGGTCAAGGTTAAAGGTCAACTTGTTTTATTTATGAAAAAAGAATACTATTTTTTTGGTAAACTGGCTGTGTTATGGCTCATTACATATATATCATATATATATCAAATTTCACATAAATATTTTAATAGTTAAGGTCAGAGGTCAAGGTCAAAACATTGTCATTTTCTCTAAACTCCTCCTTGACTGTTTAATGTATTGTCATCAAATTATACAGCCAAATTCAGTTTGTCAATGAAACGACCATCCAAATATATGTATTTTATTTTTAGTCAAAGGTCAGAGGTCAAGGTCACAGTATATGATCACTATTTGTAATCAATAAGTTTTTATACGAATTACACCATATTATTAATGCTAGTTAATGCGAACATTGCTGTTAACCCGGGAACTGCGGGGAGACTCTTAAGAGTTCCCCCGGCGGACTGCGGGGAGACTCTTAAGAGTCAGAGAAAAAAAAAAAATCAACTTTTGACATCAAATTTTTTTATTTTTTTATTTAATTTTTATTTATTTTTTGGCCCCTGGGCCATGCAAAATCTCAGTCGTCTACCTCCCCTCCTTCCCCACTTTCCTCCTCTCCTTCAGTTATCACCTATTTTCCCTGTTATTCCCTTATTCTGAGGTATATTTTCGTGCTAACATTAGAAATCCGGTTACAGGGTGTGGTCATCACTGATAGCAAGCGAATGCAAGAGAGAGAGAGAGAGTATCGATCGACTGTGTCTCAGTGGCCTTGGGGGAAATTGGCGGGAAAGCAGCTTGCCTCACCCATACATTATACAACTCGCGGGCTATATCTCCGATTTTGACCATCCAAACGCTGTTTTCACTCGTTTTATTGTTGTTTCAGGTTAATACCTTTATAATCAACCCATAATAGGTGCATATGGATAAGTATTAATGCTATTAATGGTACAATGAATATTTTAGTGACGGAAACACCTCAAATACATCAGCACAGGGGGACGTTTCCAATTACCCCCATGCGCACTTGTTAGGTTAAGCTAACTAAATCCTATATTAGAAATTCTAAGGACGAATGTCAAGGTTAAAAATTGAATTATAATTTGTACTAGTATTTCCTATTTAATGTAAGATTCTCATTCGGCATATCATGCATATTCGGAATGCCTAGACCAAGGTCATACAAGAATAAACATAATAACATTTGATAAGTCGAGGTCACAGGTCAACATCAAATATAAGGTCAATATGCTAATTTCTTTACTATGCATGTAAACTTCACAAAATTCGTTGAGACAGATGTGCTTTAACCCTTCTTTGGCGGCGCGCAACTTATGTTGTGTGAAATAAATATGGACTAAGTGGCGGTTCACAACTTATGTCGTGTGCCATTTTCACCACGTAATGTTGCTGAGAGAGAGAGATAAGTGGTGGGAGGAGAGTAGCAAGCGTATGACTGCTCCAGGCCACCGCGGCGGACCTACTGACATGAATCCCACACTCCCCCACCCTCACGCACTCGCTACACAGGGAATTATGTAGGGAAACTACCTAATTAAATGGTTTTTGCACTCGTGTTGCGCGATTGTTGCAAGAAAACTAGCGGTCGTACAAGGATGGTTGGGGTGTCATTGGAAAGCTCTGTTTATGCGCTTTCAGGGATATTTACTTGTTTTACGCTCTGGGTCTTATTTAGGCATGAAAACGATCATGTAAACAACCCTATTTAGGGTAAAAACACCCCGCTGGGCGGTACATATAAATTACCACCTAGGCCGCTCGTAAGGTGTTAAGGGAAAATTAAAATGTTAAATATTCAAGCATCATGAAGATCAAAATGAAAGTCAAAGGTCAAGGTCAACTATTCCTTTAATACCTCTGAAACTAACTAATGATCTTTTATGAATTTTGACACTTATTTGATGTTCTATGGTTACATCAGAGTAATCGAAAATATAATCCTACGTAAAGGTCAAGGTCACAGGCCAAGGGCATAAGTTAACCTTCATCATAAAATAATACTCATTTTTTGATAAGCTGACGACTGTTATTTGCATTTTGCTTAAATAACATATATTGCCATCATATATACCCGGTATATATTATAATACTTGAGTTTAACCCCTAAAGAGCGGCACCCGGCTATAGTCGGACACGAGAACCCCAACCTAAAGAGCGGGGCCCGGCTATAGTAGCATGCAATTTTGAACACATGATGTGCTCTGAGAGAGAGCCGAGCGGTGGGAGGAGCGTAGGTCGGCTCTGACCGGTCGGCACGGGTCTCGCGCGGCGACTGATGTTCCCTCCACACTCATCATTACTCACTACCTCACTACACAGGGAATTATGTCAGGAAATTACCATATTTTAGGGATTTTTCCTTCGTCTTGCACGATCGATGCAAGAGAACGCGTGGTCATAGAAGGATGATTCTGGTGTCATTGGAAAGCTCAATTATCGCCCTTTCAGGGATACATAATTGTATTACGCTCTGGCTCTTGTTTATGCATGAAAAAGATCACGGAAATAAGCTCGTTTAGGGTAAAACCCCCTGCTTGGCAGGTAGTAGAAGTTACCGCCTAGCCCGCTCGTAAGGTGTTAAAGGTCAAGGTCAAAGAACAAAAGAAGAGTGAAAATAATTTTCTTTAAACTCTTCCAAGACTGTTTAACCCTTTGTGTACCAGTGACATCTTTTTTATTGTATTTTAGCTATAATTAGACGATTTTGTGGAGCTTATGAAGGATTTATGGTAGTAAAAAGGGTTAATTAAGATACGATAGTTGAAAGCCTTCTAATTTTATGGAGGCCCTTCATAAACTAAATAAAATGTCTTAACCCTTAATTAGCGGCGAGCAACATAAGTCGAGTTAAATAAAGCTGGACTATGTGGCGGCGCTCGACATAACTCGAGTGGCAATTTCAGCACGTAATGTGGCTGAGAGAGAGAGACAAGTGGTGGCAGGAGACTAGCGAGCGTATGACTGCTCCAGACCACCGCGGCGAACCTACTGACACAAATCTCAGCTCCCTCCTCCCTCTCTCACTCGCTACATACTCAATTATGTACCGAAAGTACTGAATTACCTGCTTTTTGCACTCGCGTTGCACGGTTATTGCAAGAAAACTATCCATCATACAAGGATCGTTATGGTGTCATTCGAAAGCTCTGTTTATGCCCTTTCAGGGATAGGTACTTGTTTTACGTTCTGGGTCTTATTTAGGCATGAAAATGATCACGTAAACAGCCCTATTTTGGCTAAAAACACCCCGCTGGGCGGTACACATAAATAAACCGCATAGGCCGCTCGTAAGGTGTTAATATCCAGTATGAAATGAAACCAACAGAACTGTACTGAACGGGTTACGTATCGTCACCAAATTGTGCTGGCCAATTAGGCTTGTCAATGTAATGATTGTCCAGATTTTGTGTTTTTGTTATTCAAAGGTCAAGGTGCATGGTGAAGGTCAAAGATTATGGTCACTGTTTCTTTCTTATATATATTATAAATTTGAATTACACCATATTAAAAAAGCTACACAATAGTGTTACGCTGACCATATTATAGATAACTATTCCAATGGTTAAGATTCAATGTGATCATAAATGTAATTATATACAGTATATATACTCCCAGGCAGACATAAACCACCAACAGTCAGACGATTATCCATGCTTTAATCCACTGCACACAAGTATCCATCAATCACGCTGTGGTATAGTGGATAAAAGTATGGGCACTTGTTCTGACTGGCGGTGGTTCAAGTCCGGCTGTAAGTATACAAACATTTAGTAGCTTATGTGTATTTGATATATATATACTGTATATTCTGTATATAAACCGATTATACCTAAGAAATTCTATGCTACTTGCAGAATTCTAGGTTGCAGAGTTGCGTATGCATTTTTTTTTGGGAGGGGGATTGCAAAAACTGCACACCTACTTTATTATTATTATTGTTATTAATAGTATTACTACTATTATTATTGAATTACTTCCATATATACAAATATATAATAACATGTTAATAACAACCGTAATACCACCACTTTACATTTAAATTTCAATAACAAAAACACACGTCACAAAACTAGACTATACTAGGTACAATATCAAGCACACCAAATTACACACACATACAATACCTAATGGCATCTAATCAATGTATGCTTACTAAGACACACAGACTCACACACATATATTACCAACGAATACAGTGTATGTTGTAATGTAAGCTAAAATAAAAAAATAAATAAAATAAGTAAAATAGTGACATAGTTAATATACGCATTTTAGAGAAAGTCACTTGATTCGTAAGTGTGAATAAAAATTGCATAATTTTTCACGTGTCTGCTTCCCGTACAGTGACGCGCCTATCTGTCTGGTGTGGCCGCGTTGCTTGCAGAACTTTCCGGCTACCGTGAGCCTATATATTACGTGCGGCCCGCTCTCACGGGGACCCAGATCGACTCTCGACCAGCTGATCTTAGTATCTCGTCTGCCCTTCTCTCTCCTGCCTGTACATAGTTTACCATTATACCTAGTGAAGTGACATATATCTACTGGCTACCATGTAAAGATAAAGCAGTCTGCAAATCCTTACCTGTGATCGAGGAGTTGAGTATATAAGTGTGTCACCTATTATAGCCTACTTATCATTCTTAGTGATATGTTGTGTACTAGTTACAAGTTAATAATTAATTATCATTGAGTTACACGTTATTATTCTATTTTCAGAAGGAATATTTTCTCAAGTGATATTTTGTATAGCTTATTTTACATTTAAATAATTTTATTAATTACTTGTATTGCTTTTATTAATATTGGATTTTTTTTTTTAATACCACGGATTTTCCGAGTGTTATTTTATATATGTTTTTTCATTTGCATCAATATATAGAGTTTGTAATTAATTAGAAATCTCGGGAAACCCTATTTCCCCATTAGGCCTATCGATCGATGTTTAGACACGCACCACGATAGTGATTTGAAAAGACATTAGCCTAACCTAACAACCTTACCTAACCTAGTATTATGGGTGGGGGCTGCCGCCCCCACACCCTTGCTGGTTGAGTACTAATCCCTTATTAAATAAAAAACAAATTGGCTGTGGATTATACGAAGGTGAAAGAGAAGTCGATGAAGTCTACGGTGTTTACTCTGGGTGTTTACTCTGCAATCTTCAGTTTTGATTGTACATTGATAACGGGAAAGTAGGTTACCGTATTGACAACTTTGTTACGAAAATTAAATTTTAGTACCATACTTTTATATTAGGTTTTTCCGAGGGTTTCACACATTTTCATATGATCTTTAGAGCTATCGATAACTGGAAGTACCATATTGACAACCTTGTTACGAAAAATATATTTTAGTACCATACTTTTATTAGGTTTTGCCGAGGGTTAAAACAATTTTTCTTATGATCTTTAGAGCATATAGATTCAATATTTATCTTCAAATATATCAACAAAACTCGTGGTATTAAAATAACATTGAACCTTAATATTTTGTGCATTTCTTTAAGTGATGAAACAGATATTAACAATTGTCAGTGATCTTCAGAAAATATTAATTCGTGTGCGATTTAACTAGTAAATCCTTGCATTGCTTCAGTAAAGATATATACTTAATTAATTATCACTTGCATATTTTTGGCGAATTATTCTGTTACCGTTAAGCCGAATGTCAGTGCATTTTATATTCTTATTCGTCCTGAAGAACCTTTGACTTATTTGTATATTCTAATATTTAATTTAATTAAACTGATAATTTGTATTTTACTTGCCTTGAACCTGGATTTTTAGAGTTGAAGTAGATATTCGTTTTATATTTAATTTTAACCTATTGTTTGTGTCTTTTCATCTCGTCCACAACTTAACATTGGCGACCTTGTGCCAGGATCTTCTGGATTTGTTATAAGAATATACTAATATAGTTTTTATTATTTGTGATTTATTCAAATTTCATCATGTCTACTATTTCTACTTTAGAGGAAGCTGGGGATGTTGTAGCCGGTGTTCAGACAGTTGTTGAGGTAGAAAGTAGAAATAAAAATGAACTCAAAATTATTGCTCAGTACCTGGAGATTGCTCCTCCTCCTAGTGCCACTAAGGATCAAATTGTTGCAATGATTAATCAAAAACTATTTGATATGACTCCTCCAGTTGACATGGATAAACAAATTGAACTTGCAAAAATTCAGTTAGCTCAAGCTGAGGCTCAGGATCGTGCTAGGGAAGTTGAAGCACAGGCTCGTGTTCAGGAAGCTGAAGCACAGGTTCGTGCTCAACAAGCACAGGCACAAATTGAAATTGCTAAGTTAGACCATGAGTACCGTATGAAACAGAGGAATTCGGTCATCTAATGCTGATAATTTTGATGTGGCCAAAAATGTTAGACTTGTTCCTGTCTTTAATGAATCGGATGTAACTAAATACTTTCAATTGTTTGAGAAGGCAGCTACAGGTTTCAAATGTCTCAAACAGTAGTGGCCAGTACTCCATCAGAGTGTACTCGCTGGTAAAGCTCAAGTCACTTATGCATCTTTGTCTCAGGATCAGTCTGATAATTATGATGTAGTTAAGAGCCTGATTCTTAAGGCCAATGAGCTTGTTCCTGAAGCTTACAGAGCTAAATTTAGGACCACTAAAGCATAAAGCATAAAGGATAGCAATCTAAGCAATCTAAAGCATAAAGGATAAGCAATCTCATGTTGAGTATGCCAAAATTAAGGAAGATTTGTTGGATCAATGGTTAAACTCTAAGAATATAAATGCTGACTTTGATAAATTTATGCAGATGATCTTATTGGAGGACTTCAAAAGATGTATCAGGAAGGATGTCAGTTTATATATTGATGAGAAAAAGGTAGAAACTGTTTATGATGCTGCAATTTTAGCTGATGAGTATGTTCTCACTCACAAACATTATACAAGTAATAACATAAAGAGATATGAGAGTAAATATGTAGCCTCTTCTCAGAGTACAAGTGAAAGGAAGGAGAGTAAGGATAATGTTTCTCAGGAAGGAAATACTAGTTCCACTTCTTAATTCTCTAAGAAGAAGTGTAATTATTGTGGTAGACTAGGTCATATTACTGATAAATGTTTTTAAGAAACAGTGTGATACTAATAATAAACCTGCAAATGTTCAGTCAGTTGGTCTGGTATCCACTCTTGAGAGTTCCCAATGTCTTATAAATGACTGTTTCACCTGCTTTGAGTGCTTTGGAGAGTAACGTAAGCTCTATTGATAAAGCTCCTCTGTTGAGCAGTAATTCTGGTGTACCTGCTTTGAGTGTTTTGAAGGGTAACGTAAGCTCTACTGATAAAGCTCCTCTTTTGAGCAGTGATGTGGGTGACACTCTCAAGAGTTCCTTTGCATATTTCCTGTCTGATGGTTTTGTCAGTTCACTTAATGGCAGTGACAGGAAATCTGTTAAAATTTTACGAGACACAGGTGCTTGCCAATCCCTACTAGTGACCAGTGTTTTAGGCTCTAATAATTCCTCTGGTGAGACTGAAATGTTGCAGGGTTTAGGGAATAATTATTGTTCTGGCCCTCTGTTCAGAGTGAAGCTAGAGCCTGATTTTGTTCAAGGTCCAGTTATGGTAGGATTGGTTGAGACATCCCTATGTCGGGTGTGACTTTTCTCCTTGGCAACGACATTGCTGGGGGTCGGGTTTATCTAGCTCCTTGGTTGTCTAGTGAGCTGGTGGCTGGAGTCAAGGACGGTTCGAACCCCCTGATTAGTTTCCTGCATGTGCTGTTACTAGGGCTAAATATAAAGTTACTAGTGATTTAGAGGGTGATAAAGATGATGTTCTCTTGGCTAATGTAGCCATTCAGAGGATGAGGCATGTCCCCGTAGTGTGGATAATTTGTCACCTTGTGAGTTGGTAGAGTTGCAGCAGGCTGACCCAAAGTTGGAAGGTTTAGCTAGTTCTGCTTGTAGTGAGGAAAAGTCAGTCAGTGCTTCTACTTGTTACTATTTTAAGTCAGGAGTATTAATGAGAAAGTGGTGACCCCCAACGTCATCACTAGACTGTGAATGGGAGGTTGTGCATTAGATTGTCATCCCTCGAGTTCGTAGGCAGGATATCATTAGGGTGGCTCACGACTCCAGTTTGGCAGGACACATGGGAGTGAGAAAGACTGCAGCCCGTATTCTGAAGCATTTTTACTGGCCAGGTATTTTCAAGGATGTTTCCTGGTATTACAAATCTTGTCATACCTGCCAAATAGTGGGGGAGTGTAATCAAAAAGAGAAAGTTGCACCACTCGTTCCTATACCTCCCTTTGAGGCGCCATTCACTCGGGTGTTGGTTAATATTGTAGGACCTCTTCCCAAGACTTCTTCAGGGTTTTCCTATTTGCTGACACTTATTGATATGGCTACTCGTTATCCTGAAGCAATCCCTCTCAGAAATATTTCGGTGAAGAATGTAGTGAAAGAAATGCTTGGGTTCTTCACCAGATTTGGATTGCCTAAGGAAGTACAGTCAGATCAAGGGAGCAATTCTATGTCCAATGTTTTTAAGCAGTCTTTGAAAGAGTTGGGCATCACACAACTCACGTCTTCTGCATATCATCCGCAAACACAGGGAGCTCTGGAGAGATATCATCAGACACTCAAATCTGTGCTGAGGAAGTACTGTTTGAAACATCAGAAACATTGGGATAAAGGTCTTCCTTTTGTGCTGTTTGCTTCAAGAGAGTCTCCACATGAATCACTAGGCTTCTCACCTTTTGAACTACTCTTTGGTCATAAATTTAGAGGTCCTATGAAGTTCTTGAAGGAGTTTGGGCTGTCAGAATAGGATGACGTCAACCTGCTGGAATATGTGGCGAATTTTAAGGAGCGGTTATCAACAGCGTTCCGGCTAGCTCGAGAGAATCTGGGAACTGCACAGAAGATGAAAACATGGTATGACAAGAACTCAAGAGTACGCCAGTTTCAGCCAGGTAATCAAGTCCTAGTTCTGCTGCCAATACACGGACAACCTCTTCAAGCCAAGTTTAGTGGACCGTACACGGAGGAGAAGAAAGCCAGTGATGTAAACTACGTTATTGCCACGCCAGATCGTAGGAAGAGCAAACAACTTTGTCACGTTAACATGCTAAAATTGTACCACAGGAGAGACCCTGATAAACCCGTCTGCACTGTAGCTGTTCCTTAAGACCCCGAAAGTGAGGCACTCCCATGCAGTATGAACTTGAGCGATAGCCTTGGGCAGAATGTTGCTATCATGAATGATCTGGAGACTAAGTTATCTCATCTAACCCATGAGGAGAGGCAGGAATTCACGGCTCTACTCCAGAAATACCATGAAGTGTTCCGAGATACTCCAGGAAGGACAACCATTTTGATGCATGATGTTGATGTTGGAGATGCGAAGCCAATTAAGCTGCCAGCCTACCGTGTGAATCCCTTGAAGGTTCCCCTGATCCAGAAGATTGACTACCTACTCACTCACAAGATGATTGAGCCCTGCCAAAGAGAGTGGAGTTCTCCTGTCACCTTGGTCCCTAAACCAGGTGGATCACAACGACTCTGCATTGACTACCGACGTGTTTACCAGATCACCAAAACAGTCACCTACCCAATACCTCACATGGAAGATTGTATAGATAGGATTGGAAAGGCAAAGTATATAAGTAAATTTGACTTGTTAAAGGGATATTGGCAAGTACCTATGACTCAGCATGCTAGGGATATCTCATGTTTTGTGACTTTTGGTAAAACTTTTGCATGTTCTGTGATGCCGTATGGTATGAAAAATGCACCTGCGACATTTAAAAAACTCATGAACATTGTAACCGAAGGTTTGGAAGGATGTGTTGTGTATATTGATGATTTATCCATCTTTAGTGACACCTGGAAAGATCACCTATTCCATGTCAGTAACTTTCTTGATCGTCTGGTTCAGGCTAATCTTGTTGCAAATTTATCAAAATGTGAATTTGGTCAAGCTAAAGTCCAGTATCTAGGTTATGTACAAAGGAGTACAAAGGAAATCAAGCAACAACGGGTCCAGTGACCCCTCTAGGCTGCTTGTCCTCCAAAACACCGAACATCAAGTGTCCAAACAGTGGTTAGAGTGGGTAAGGGAAAATTGGAAATGGAATTACTGCCTTGGAACGAATATTTGTGGCAGGATTAGGAAGTTAGTAGGGGACAAATGGGTTAGTAACATGACACAGTTATAAGTGATCTTTCGTATACTGTATCTGGAAAAAAGAGAGTAATCTCTTAGTATTATGTATATGCAATAATCCTTGATGAATCTCAGGGAGCAATATAATAAAGTTATTCATTTACATACGCAGGCAGTCGCGGGTTTGATGCAAGATTTATGTCTAGGCGAAGTTTAAAATAATTAACGGTGCTGCAGTCTATAACGTCTCGGGGAAGCCCATTCCACAAGTTGACAACTCGATTAAAGAAGAAATTCCTAGATTCGTGAGAGTTAAAAGATTTACCAATAAATTTGCAACCATTTCCCCATGTGTAATTAGATTGGTCGATAGTGAAGTACTTACTAAAGTTCATATTGTCGATGCCTTTGATGATTTTTAACACTTGAATTAAGTCGCTTCTTAATCCGCATTGGGTTAAAGGAAATAGATTTAATTCTCTAAGACGCTCCTCATATGGTTTGTTCTTTAGGCTAGGTATCATTTTGGTAACTCTACGTTGAACTCGTTCTAGTTTGTCTATATCTTTTTGGTAATAAGGGCACCAGGATTGAACGCAGTATTCCAGAAGAGGGCGGACTAAGGAATTGCAAAGAGTTAGGATAACTTCTTTGGATTTATGCTCAAATGACCTGCCTGTAAAGACAATTATTTTGTTTGCCTTCTTAGCAACTTCTGAACATTGTTGACTCGGTTTTAGGTTACTCGATATTGTTACTCCCAGATCAGTTTCTCTGTCTACACTCTTAAGCTGAGTGCAATACATCGAATAGTTTGCTTTCTCATTTTGGTATTCGATATGTAGTACTTTACATTTATCCGCATTGAAACTCATTTGCCAAATTTGGGCCAAACATGACAACTTATCTAGATTGTGTTGCATATCGTCAACTTGCTCTTTTGAGAGACGCTATTTGCAATTTTTGTATCGTCAGCAAACTTTGAGATTGTACAGGTGAGACCCTCATCTATGTCGTTGATGTAAATTAGAAAGATAATTGGTCCTAGTACCGGTCCCTGGGGTACACCGCTACTTACATTGGCCCATTTGGATGCCTTACCTTTTATGATTACTCTTTGGTTTCTGTCGCTGAGCCAATTTTCTATCCATTTTAACACACCGTCTTGTATTCCGTGCGCTTTTAGTTTTAGTAGTAAATGTTTGTGGGGGAACTTTGTCAAAGGCCTTTTAAAAAACGAGGTATGTAATATCTTCAGCATTACTCTCATCATAGAGGTTGAGGATATTGTGAAAGAAGTCTAAGAGATTTGTTAAGCAGGAGCGTTTGTTACGAAAGCCGAAAGCCGTGTTGAGTAATAACTGTATCTTTCAGTATGTTATTTTCCTCTAAGTTATTTACGAGTCTGTCTCTTATGAGTGTTTCTAGCATTTTACATACAACTGAGGTTAAGCGAATTGGACGATAGTTACTGGGTACGGATTTGCTGCCTTTTTTAATATCGGCGTTACGTTGGCTAGCTTCCACTGATCAGGCATAGTTCCAGACTGCAAAGATTTATTGAATAGCAATGTCAGTGGTTTGGAGAGCTCATCCTTAGCTTCCTTTAGAGCTCTAGGTGAGATTGTATCAGGTCCGGGCATTTTATTTACCCTGAGATTATCTAAACAATTTAATACTTCTCTCTCTGTAATGGTGATATTGCTTAGAACATCAGAATTATCAATCTGAATTGGCGATGCTGTAGGGATATCACTGAGGTCCTCTGTTGTAAAAACTGATGCAAAGAAGGTATTAAGGGCATTACTCAATTGTAGTTCGTCTTTGGTGTATTCTCTATTTTCATCAAATAACGGTCCAATAATTGAAGTAACTACTTTTTTCTTTCTGATACAACTATAGAATTCTTCCAGGTTTATTTTACTTTGATTTGCAACATGTAACTCCAGGGTCTTTTTACTTTGCTAAATTATCTTCTTGGTTTTACGTCGTAGCTCTACAAATTTCACCCGTTCTTCGTCATTTTGTGAGGATTTTAATCTATCATTAGCAAACTTTTTAGCAAGCAGACAGTCTGACATTTCTATATTCCACCATTTGGGCTTATCATTATGACCTGTACGCCGTATTTTCGATGGTATGCAGTCTTGTATTGCTTTTAGGTAAGTGGTTGCGGATAATTCCCATGATGTATTTATATCGTTATTGTTAATTAGAAAGCTCCAGTCAGTTTCTCTAAATATAGCTCTAAGTTTACGAAAGTTTGCATTCTTGAAATTAGGGACTTTCTCGATGCTGCTATTTGGTTCGTTACTAGTAAACTTGAAACTGAAAGTTATTGTACGATGGTCGCTATTACTGAAATCATGACACCAACATTCAAATTCTCTATTAATTCTTTTGTTGCAAATACAAGGTCAAGAATGTTATTACCACGGGTCGGTGATTGAACAAATTGATAGAGCGAACTATCTTGCAAGTTCGCATACAAGTCATTTTCGGAGTGTGAAGTAAGAGTATCGCCCAACTTGGTCACAGGTAAATTAAAGTCGCCAAAAATTACGATATCTTGTGAGTTACTTACATCTGCAATTTGTTCGTAAATTTCTCGGTCAGTTTGCACTGATTGAGCTGGAGGTCTGTATATTAATGCAAGTATTATTTTTGTACCTTTACTATTCGTTATTAGCACAAAGGATGTGTCTACTTTCACAGTTTGATGTTTTGACATGAGGGTCGGGTTAAGATTTTCGTTGATATAAAGTAAAACTCCACCTCCATTTCTATTTATTCGGCTTCTCTCAAACATTACATAACCAGGAAGTGAATACTCTGTTATTGGTAATGGACAAGTTGTGCCACCAGGGGCTAAAGTTCAGGTAATAAGTGATCTTTCCAGACCTAAGAATAGGATAGTATTGCAAATATTTCTCGGTATGGTAGGATACTACCGCCGGTTTGTTCTAAATTTCTCAATCCTTGTGTCACCACTCACAGATCTTCTAAAAAAGGGAGTTAAATTTGAGTGGAATGAAGCGTGTGAATTCTCTTTCAACAAACTCAAAGCTATCCTGTTGAGTCAACCAGTGCTTTCCACCCCAAACTTTGCTAAATCCTTTAAAATGGCTGTGGATGCTAGCGGTACAGCAGCTGGGGCAGTTTTGTTGCAGGAGGATGACCAAGGTATTGAGCATCCTGTATCTTATTATAGCAAGAATATTATAAGAAGTTCACTCCACCCCAAAAGAATTACTCCACTATTGAAAAAGATTTTGGGATTGCAACATTTGTCTTTATATTTGTGTTTAGGCCCAGATCCTATTGTCATTTATACTGATCACAACCCACTAAAATTTCTTAGTAAATTTAAAGATAAAAATCAGAGACTGACCAGGTGGAGTTTGCTTCTTCAAAAATATCCTTTAGATATTCCATGTTAAATGGAAGGAAAATGTGATTGCAGATTGCTTGTCTAGATTGTAGTCTAATTGTCTTAAAGTAATAGAAATTTCCCCTGTAAATTTCTTTCTTTAGGGGGAAGGTGTTATGTAATGTGAGCTGAATAATAAATAAATCAAATAAGTACAATAGTGATACGCATTTTAGAGAAAGTCAACCTGATTCGTAAGTGTGAATAGAGATTGCGTAATTTTTCACGTGTCTGCTTCCCGTACAGTGACGCGCCTATCTGTCTGGTGTGACCGCGTTGCTTAGAGAACTTTCTGGCTACCGTGAGCCTATATATTACGTGCGGCCCGCTCTCACGAGGACCCAGATCGACTCTCGACCAGCTGACCTTAGCATCTAGTCTGCCCCTCTCTCTCCTGCCTGTACATAGTTTACCATTATACCTAGTGAAGTGACATATCTCTACTGGCTACCATCTAAAGATAAAGCAGTCTGCAAATCCTTATCTGTGATCGAGGAGTTGAGTATATAAGTGTGTCACCTATTATAGCCTACTTATTGTTCTTAGTGATATTTTGTGTACTAGTTATAAGTTAACCCACTGAGCCCCAGCTAGTTATAAATAAATGTACCACCAGGGACCGGCAGGATTTGATTTTTTTTTTTCCCAGAAACAATAGCGAATGGGTTAGGAATGAAGGAATAACCACAACAAAACGATCATAAAGGTCAAAAATTGGTCCTACGAAGCCCCCGAAAATCGATTTTACAAGAGTAAAAAATTGAAGGCAAATACACCCAAAATACCGGTTTTTGCGCGCTCACGCGCACGCAGTTGGACTTTGAGAGTTTTCAACCATCGGCATGGTTGCGTGGGATACTTACACAGTTCCCATACAAATCTGAGCCCTCTAGGTGCCATAGGACCGGAGTAATTGGGACCGGAGTACCTGTGACGACACGTTGTCGTCGCTGGGGTTTAGCGTTACATACATTGACGACGACACGTTGTCGTCACTGGGGTTCAGTGGGTTAATAATTAATTATCATTGAGTTACACATTATTATTGCATTTTCAGAAGGAATATTTTCTCAATTTTTATTTTGTATAGCTTATTTCACATTTAAATAATTGTATTAATTACTTGTATTGCTTTTATGTATATGTTGTGCATTTCCTTAACCCACTGAACCCCAGTGACGCAAACAGTGCGTCGGTAATGTATGTAACGCTAAACACCAGCGACGCAGACGTCTGCGACAGCGTCACTCCGGTCCCAATTACTCCGGTCCTATGGCACCTAGAGGGCTCAGATTTGTATGGGAACTGTGTAAGTATCCCATGCACCCATGACAATGGTTGAAAACTCTCAAAGTCCAACCGCGTGCGCGCGAGCGCGCAAAAACATGTTTTTTTGGGGAAATTGCCTTAAATTTTTTACTCTTGTAAAATCCGTTTTCGGGGGCTCTGTAGGACCATTTTTTGAGCTTTTTGATCGGCTTTTCGTGGTTTTTCCTTCATTCCTAACCCATTCGCTATTGTTTCTGGAAAAAAAAAAATCAGAATCAGCCGGTCCTGGGTGGTAGGCCTACATTTATAAATATTTAGCTGGTACTCAGCAGGTTATGTGTTTAAACAGATATTAACCATTTTTAGTGATCTTGAGAAAATATTGATTTGTGTGATTTAACAATTAAACCTTGCATTGCTTCAGTAAAGATATATTATTATGTTACCTCCACCAACCGACTTTACTCCTAAACTCAATTAATGAAATCAACAAATACATGTGGCAGTCCAGGGATTCGAACCTAGGATGCTCACACCGAAATTCAGTGCATTTATCCATTGCGCTACGAAGACAGTTGCATATTTTTGGTGAATTAAAGCCGGTTCACGCAAACAATTTTTGTTTCCAATTCTCTCCCCCGTCCTTCCAGGATGGGGGAGAGTTGCTGTAACATTTCCGGGGAAATTCAAAAGTGTTCACTCGAGAGAGCCGAGTAAAAGGTTGGGATTGTGGACGGAGAATTGCCAAGCAGAAAGCACATGTATCAATTTACATAGTGATATGAGTGCATATTTGGACCACTCATGTTTGTAGAGGGTCTCAGGGGTGCAGGGTGATGGATATAATGAGCGGGGGTGAGATAAATACACGAGGTAGCTCTAGTTGTTCCACCCCACGCCTTCTTCAATGGTCACTCCGGCAGCCCAACCGTGTTTAAATATAGCCGTCACACCATTATTGACATGTCATTCGTAGCTTAGTCGGTAAGGGCTAGACCTCGTAGACAGGAAAACAAGCGTTCGATCCTGCTCGGATCTGAAGTATTTTATATTTTTATTTTGTTATTGTTGTTATATACTGTATAATTATATTAGGTTAGTTAAGTTAGGTTAATCTTATAAAATATTATAATCAGACAAGAACAGAAAGCAAAGTCGTCGCGAATGGTATGCCTAGGCTATACACGACTTGGTCAATGTTAGGTCAGGGAGATTGGCTTTACAATCATTTTTGTTATTATCACGTGAATGAGTTGACCGACTTTTATCTTTCTTTTCATATTTCTTAGAAATTATTCTTTTTGTCTCTTCATTCTTCTTATTTTCTCCGAATATTATCATATATCTTCATATATCTACTTCGTATATAGCCTTTTAAATATATCGATTTTGTTTCATGACGTTGAATGTGGTGGCCTTGGGATGAAAATAAACAAACACACGCATTACTGAACGTCTTTTGTGTTTCTTTTCATACGGGTGGCGGCCAAGCCTTTGGATTGAAAGATACGCCGTGAACAGGGAGCAGTGAATACCTCAAAAAACCAACACGTTCGTTCCCTCAATTCCCCAGTGAAATATGACACCACGGCGAAATTTGCCCTTCGAATCCTCAGCCCCCAAGGGACGGTGGATAAAAACTGTCCGTGTGAACCAGCCTTTATTAATTTACAGTTAAGCCAAATCTCAGTGCATTATTTATTCTTATTATCGTCCTAAAGATCCTTTGATTTATTTTTATATTTAATACTTAATTTAATTAAACAAATAAATTGTATTCTAGTTTTCTTGAACCTGGGTTCTTTTTAAATTGAATTTAAGTTTAGCCTATTGTTTGTGTCTTTTCACCTCGTCCACAACTTAATTTCCGGAGAAAACATATACTCATTTGATACACACGATCATCAAATATAGCTACAATTTCATCACACAGATTTACACACGCTCATAACATGTCAAGTAGCACCAAAAACAGTTTCCCTTCCAAACCTACTGAAATAACACTCATAAAATGTGCAATACTACCAAATTATAATCCCCTTTGAAACACACACAGACATGTGAATTCTCATAACAAACGCAACAGCAACAACGTTAAACATTAAAACGCATGAATAAAATAGGTGCATGCACAGGATTCAATTATTGCACTATATATTAATTTATTCTCCACTGATATGGCATATAATTGGGTTGGTGACCTCTGGTAATTTATCCCACCACAGGTTGGGGAGATGGTACCCTTACCTTTACCTTTGGATGTGTTCGCCGCTCCTCTAGCGGCACCAAGGAGCGCGACGCCCCTCGTTATGGGTGCTAAGTAGTCTCCCCTGTGAATGAGGCGATGGTTCAATTGTTGACACTGTCTTTGGGGATGATTATCGGGTAGGAAATCTCTCTGGGCTGGATGTAGGAGAGGGCATAGATCAGAGCTCACTCCAGTAGCACGTTGGTGTCGTAACTGATCTCACCACTTTCATAGTCCGAAAATCATTCTGCTGTTTCTTATGGAGAATGGTAAATACTAGCCAGATACTTGGCGGTGCTGGTAACGCTGTCGCACTTGCTTAACCCGTACTATCCCAGCAATGTACGCTCCGTCAGTTAAAAAGTAACTCGCCAGTACCAGCAACGGACGCCGACCGTCCAATATTTCAAGCGGTGTAGCGGTGCCAATAATGAGCGAGTTTGGCGCTGCCAATAACAAGCGAGTGTGGCTAATTTTTTAGCATAGACCTAGTGTTAAGTGTTGGCAACACTTCCCAAGCACAGCCAGCCTTCCCCAAGCCTCTGTCTCCCTCCCTCACCAGTTATCAGCTAGCACTCGTGAGTGATGCATCATGTCCCGCCGCGGCCGCCATAAATTTTGCTACATTGGGCTAGAAGAAGCCGCAGAACTCACCACAACTGGGATAGTGACCTCTAGTGAAGAAGAGGAGGTTAATAGTGCTAGTTCTGGTGAAGAGTATATACCAGGTGTGGAAGATATAACCTACGTAGAACTTCCAATCCTCCGAGGTCCCAAACCAAGCCCTGTGAAACAGCCCAGAAAAGCTGGAAATCGGGGTGGAAAACGACCGCCAGTACGTGTTTCAACCACTAGCCTTCCTCTATCCTAGGAAAAGTACAAGTGGGGCACCTGGGTCACAAACAAAGGAAAGAAAGGATAGAGATGACCGCTCACGTAACACAGCATCCCCCGCGGCGGCGGCCTCCCTCCACCCACACCACCACCACTGACGCCGGCTCGACCATGCCAGTTACCTAATATGGTAAAAAGATGAAATTTGAAGAGCGTTTTTGTTGTGATGGTGATGAGGAAGATGATGAATATGATGATGATGATGAAATACCGCTGCAACCACGCCTGGCGCCACGACGCTGCCTGAGGATTGGTTGGCCCGGGTTGCCCTTATCTGGTCCCTCCTCTGCCCCTGACCCAACCTCTACCAGCCACCTTGCCTCCCTTGCTGCTGCTCGTAAGCATAAACCTGCCATACTTAGTCCCCTTGCCTCTCCTATCCAGCATACCCCACCCAGCCATACCTCCCCTGCCTGCCTCACTTACCTTGTCTTCCTCACTTACCCTGCCTGCCTCACCTACCCACCCTGCCTCACATACTGAGCCTGGCTTACCTATCAAACTTGCCTTACATACCCACCCTGCCTTACCTCCCCTGTCTTCCTTACCTACCCTGTCTGCCTTACCTACCCACCCTGCTTTACCTACCCACCCTGTCTCACCTACCCAACCTGCCTTACCTACCCACCCTGCTTCACCAACCCAACCTGCCTTATCTACCCAACCTGCCTTATCTACCAACCCTGCCTCACCTACCCTGTCTGCCTCACTTCACCTGCCTTCCTGACCTACCCACCTTGCCTCACCTACCCAATCTGCCTCACCTACCCACCCTGCCTTACCTACCAACCCACCCTCACCTTACTCAACCTGCCTTACCTGCCTCACCTACCCAACCAGCCTCTCCTGATCCCTTCCTACCTCCTCCCATTCCTGATCATTTCCTACCTCCTCCATCTCCTGCCCCATGACCTTCAGCACAGGCTGTTCGAAGACAACCAAGAGCATGTGTTCATGCCACGCCCCGTGGCAGAGCCATCCGTGACAGAGCCAAATGCGGCAGAGCCCATGGGCGTATGGGAGAGGCACCCCATCCAGCCCGTCCCAGTCGACATGAGGAGGAGATCGATGACCCTGGTACTGCGGACTCCTCTGACTCCGGGGAGTTTGGTGACGATGGGGGCTGTGGTTCTGATCCCTCTCCTCCCTCGCCCACAACAGACGAAGACTGATGATTTTGAGTCCCACGTCTTCAACTTCCAGGGCGAGGAGGATGCTCAACCAACTGGACCCTTCAACGAGAGCTCAACGCGTAGGGAGTTCTTTACGTATTTCCTGAAGCCTGCCATCGTTGATATGATCGTCGAGGAAACGAATACCCATAATGGTTACCGGTTGGCTACCCATCTAATATCACCTAACTCAGTACGCCTTACTTGGGAACCACTCACAGCCTCAGAATTCTACATATTTATATCGATGGTGCTACTGATGGGTGTTGTGAAAAAGTCCAGCATCCAAATTTACTGGGCATTGGATCCACTGATTGCGACCCCCATCTTCGGCAAGCTAATGATATAGTTTCCAGGCCATTATGGGCTACTTGCACTTCTCTAGCTCCCTGGACGAACATCTACGGATTGCTGCAAGAGAACTGAAGGACCCCATGAATTGCGTACGGCCCATCTTCATGGCATTCAGTGATACCTTCCGGAACAGCATGAACCCCTACCAGAAAATATTATCGACGAAAGACTGATCTAATAGTGGGGCAATATCGGATTCCGCCAGTAAATGCCCTTGAAACGACACCGCTATGGCCTCAAGGTGTTCGTCATGTGTGACTGCAAGACTGGCTTAATCGTCGATAATATTCTATACAAAAGAAGACGTAGGTCACGCATCACCCACACCTTAGGCTCTCTGGATCAATCGTAGCGACCATGATGGAGCCGTACCTCAACTTGGGCAACACGCTGTACGTTGACAACTGGTACACGAGCCCTGCCCTGCTCAAGTGGCTGTGGGAACACGAGACGGGTGCGCGTGGAAATGAGTTACTTGAGAAGTGCGTGCGGAGTTACATGGAAGGATAGACAGACGTATGAGGAAGTAAGAAGGAGGTGTGGTGGGGAAGTAGATGTGCTGGAAAGTGTGAAAAGGAACACTTTGAGATGGTTCGGCCATATGGAACGTATGGGAAGCGAGAGAATGACTAAGAGGGTGTACGAGAGCGAGGTGGAAGGACAGAGAGGGAGAGGTACTCTGAAAGAGAGGTGGAAGGATGGAGTGAAGAAGTATATGTGAAGGCGGTGCTGGTTGGAAGGAGGGGCGTCGACTGACTGGGGACAGAGGTGCATGGGGCGGTTCGTTCGTGGCCACCCCTTCGGGGATCACGGCATCAGGCAATAGATATATAGATAGATGGATATAATGGTATGGGAGGGAGAAGAAGAGAAGTAGTGGAGGAGGAGGTGGGGATCAGGAGGTCAGAAGTGTCGGAGGCCATGAAAAGAGTGAAATTGGGGAAAGCACCAGGAACAGATGGAGTGTGTGGGGAAATGTTGAGGTATGGTGGTGAGATAGTGATAGAATGGGTATGGAAAATGTGCAAACTAGCATGGGAGAAGGGGAGTGCACCCGATGACTGGAAGACTGGCATAATAGTCCCCCTATATAAGGGCAAAGGGGAAAGAGGAGTGTGTGGTAACCACCGAGGAATATGTCTTCTAAGCGTAGTAGGGAAGGTATACAGTAGGGTAGTGATTGAGAGAGTGAGAGTGAGAACGGAGAAATGGATAGGCGACGAGCAGGGAGGTTTTAGGAAGGGAAGAGGATGTGTAGATCAGATTTTTACCCTGAATTGTGTTGTGGAGAAGTATCATGGAGAAGAAACAAAAGGTGTATGTTGCCTTTATGGACTTGGAGAAGGCCTATGACAGAGTGGATAGAGAAGGTTTGTGGAAAGTACTTAGAATATACGGAGTAGAGGGCAAGTTGCTGAAAGCAGTGAAGAGCATGTATGAGGGTGCAAAGGCGGCAGTACGTGTGGAGAGTGAGCAGAGCGAGTTCTTTGACCTGAATGTTGGTTTGAAACAGGGGTGTGATGTCCCCGTGGTTGTTTACTGTATATATGGATGGAGTTATGAAAGAAATACTATCAAGAGCAGTGGATGTTGGTGTATCGCTGAAAAGGGAGGGAATTGAGTGGAAGCTACCTATACTGCTGTTTGCGGATGATACAGTTCTGATGAGTGATAATGAATGGGAGTTGCAGGGTCTGGTAAATGAGTTTGGAACAGTGTGCGAAAAACGGAATTTGAAGGTAAATACGGGGAAGAGCAAGGTTATGGTCTTCGAAAGGGGTGAAGTCACAGAGTGTGAGGTGAAGCTGAACGGTCAGGCTATGGAGATCGTCAACTCTTTTAAGTATCTGGGCAGTGTGTTGAGTAAAGATGGGACTATGGATGAAGAGGTGCGGGAGAGGGTACAACAGGGGAAGAGAGTTGTAGGAACGCTAAAAGCAGTAACAAGAAATAGGGTGGTCAGTATGGAAGTGAAGAAGTCCTTGCATGACAGTGTGTTAATCCCGACACTGACTTACGGAAGCGAAGCATGGACGTTGGTTGAGAGACTCAGACCAAGAGTGAGAGCAGTGGAAATGAATTACTTAAGGAGTGCGTGCGGAGTTACATGGAGGGATAGACAGACTAATGAGGAAGTAAGAAGGAGGTGTGGTGTGGAGGTAGATGTGCTGGAAAGTGTGAAAAGGAACAACTTGAGATGGTTCGGCCATATGGAACGTATGGAAAGCGAGAGAATGACTAAGAGGGTGTACGAGAGCGAGGTGGAGGGACAGAGGGGGAGAGGTAGACCGAATATGAGGTGGAAGGATGGAGTGAGGAACTACATGAACGAAGGCGGTGCTGGTTGGGGGGAGGGGCGTCGACTGACTGGGGACAGAGGTGCATGGGGGCGGTTCGTTCGTGGCCACCCCTTCGGGGATCACGGCGTCAGGCAATAGATAGATAGATAGATAGATGGATATAATATCTCGATAGAAAGAGGAAAGACCAATCTACACTATTACCGTAGCAAAACTCATAGAATATAAATATTCATCAATGAAAAACTTGTTTTTCTAACGTCTTTCGAATGCGCAACGTCGTATATCAGTGACGACAATATAAAAATTACAAGTATTTTTCACTCACTTTCCAAAAATGCAGTCAGAATTTGTCTATTGTCAAGTAGCCTACTTATATATATATATGAATTTAATAGCACAAGCATATAGGCTTGCAATTCTCAGACTTTTACTTGTATACATTACCGTACATCATTCTTGGTTTATTTTGTTGTAAGGTGGTTTAGAGCTATAGATTATAGTGATACGTATAGTTCCTTGTATGAGAAAGAGAATAAGACAAACCCAAAGTCCTTACTCCTAATATCTGATATTATATGAATATTTATTAATAGGCATTCATTGGATATGAATTATAGCACTCGTAATGGATTTATAGTAAAATGAGTTATAACGTACACATATATTAGCTTACACTCCTTATATATACAAAACAAAAAACAAGACTAAGATGCAAAACCATGTCATATAGTATTTTAGATATACAGTACTTACCCATATTACAGGCGAAATATTCAACATGTTTAACCCGTACAGCCCCAGCGACGCGCCTGACGCGTCGGCGATGTATGTAACGCACAGCCCCAGAGACGCGCCTGGCGCGTCACCCTAATTGCGCCGACCGTAACCTCAGGTGTAGCCACTCAAGAGGGCTCAGATTTGTATGGGAACTGTGTACGTATCCCACGCAACCGTGCCGATGGTTGAAAACTCTCAAAGTCCACGTGCGTGCGCGCGAGCGCGCAATAACCTGGTTTTTGGGATAATTGCCTTCAATTTTTTACTCTTATAAAATCCGTTTTCGGGGGCTCTGTAGGACCATTTTTTAAGCTTTTTGAGCGGTTTTTCGTGGTTTTTCCTTCATTCCTAACCCATTCGCTATTGTTTCTGGAATAAAACCATTTTTTGAAAACCGGCCGGGTTCTGGTGCGCAAACATTACAAAACTAGCCGGGGCTCCACGGGTTAAAAGGATCGACTAGCGCACTGTATAGTCTCCTTAGAAAGACTGAGGCTCGGAAGTAGCCTGCCTCTCACATTGAGGAAGGTTGACTGGGAACAGTGTTGCCAATGGTTTCATTCAGCATACCACTACCAAAACTTATAACCCAATTTATACGCAATTCATGTATTCAGTTTTCATTCAATTGATATCTAATTTATCGATACGCTAACTGCGTATCCGTGCATTTTGGGACACCCTTCCTGAATACGCTATTCAAGTATCCATACGTTAGAGGGGTCAATACAGTTACTGGTGATGCCAGGTACTGAGTGCTGCCCGTAAAGCAGCTTGGTGTGCCGACAGATGTCTATCAACTAACCATATAATTATATAGCGGCGCTGTTAATAAAGTTTGCACTGCTTAATACACTATTATGTCAAGCATCCAGGGCCCTATTTACCAGGTGTTTTTCTATAAGTTAATAAATGAGTAGTTTGGCAGTTGTGGTACTTGATTACCTGTCATGCCTATAAATAGTCATGACATAATTATTGTTTTTTCATAATAAATATTTTATAGTTTCATTGATTGAATTATAGCTTGTAAGCACTCTTTTATAACTGTTAATATTAAATTAGTTATTTGCTAAAGTATTGAATATATTAGCTGTTAATTGATATGTTACCTAACATAATTAATATATAATTATAAAGATTCAGCTTTATTACTTAATGTTGCTAAAGGAGTGTTCCGAAATAAGAGTTGGAATAAAGAGAGCGGTGGAAATGAGTTACTTGAGAAGTGCGTGTGCAGAGTTATTTGTTGGGATAGACAGATGAATGAGGAAGTAAGAAGGAGGTGGGGTATGGAGGTAGATGTGCTGGAAAGTGTGAAAAGAAACAACTTGAGATGGTTCGGCCATATGGAACGAATGGAAAGCGAGAGAATGTCTAAGAGGGTGTACGAGAGCGAGGTGAAAGGACAGCGAGGGAGAGATGCACCGAAGGAGAGGTGGAAGGATGGAGTGAGAAAGTATATGGATGAAGGCGGTACTGGTTGGGAGGAGGGACGTCGACTAATGGGGGACAGAGATGCATGGGGGCGGTTCGTTCGTGGCCACCCCTTTGGGGATCACAGCGTCAGGCAATAGATAGATAGATAGATAGATAAAGAGTTTTCCCGCAGTTATGTTTTCCACTCATTTTCGACTCTTCAATATCACTAGGATATAAGTGTTGTGCCTTGATATTGATTGTAAGTATGGATGTGAGTGAAACTTTTATTTGATTGATGCTTTCTGCATATATGTTGACCGTAACTTGTGTATCTAATGCTCCAATTTTATTCCGTACAAAATATCAGCATTGGTTGCTTCGATGTCTCAGAGTGGTGGGTGATTGGCTATACAACACTGACGTCATCCTCATCATGCCACCATAACGTTGGGGAGGTGAAGAGCTGGCTGGGGGCAGTAGACGGTGAGCGGCGGTAGCTCACGGATATTACCAACACATTTGCTACCGCCAGCCGATTTCCTTGTCGCTCTCCTAACTTAGTTTGACAAGACCCCCAAATGACCTAGTTGAGCGGTTGTAAGAGGTTTTTCTTTCTTTACTAACCCATCTCATGTGTTTTCAGGACAAAAAAATAAAATTTGGCTGGTTCTGGAGTATCATTTATTATTATATCGCTTGGGGTCCAGTGGGTTAAGTCAATGGCAGATATGATAAGATTTGTTTTCTCTGGTGGTACACAATTCATTTTCTTTGACAGTATATCTATATAATACACGCAGATTAAGAGCTCAATAGCACCAAATAAAACTCCACTTAATTAAAAACACGCTCATATACATTAATACTAAATACAGTAATGCTTTTGGAATCACATAAATTACTCTCTGATATGCACAATAACAAAAAAGAGATACACATTAAAATACAATATATAAATGCTCATAAAATACACACAAACACTAAATCGAATTCTAGTCAAAACACAAATAAAGAGCACACACACACACACACACACACAAATACATATACAGAGCACACAGTAGCCCTCATAAAAAACAAATACGAATAACAATCATGTAGAAATAAATCACCAATAAAAAGTTAATGATACACATTAAAACACGAAAATAAACACTCACAAATTGCACAATAGCAACATATCAATCTCCATATAAAAAATAACCCCGTACACAAGTGAAGCAAACAATAGCATCCAAATGCATCTATATTTACTGCACACTTACCAACACACATGGCATATAGGAACTAAGCACAAACAGCTACGGCCCTTTCCACCAGCCGCTATTGTTCCAAAATTAGTGATGGCAAATAAACACCATGTTTATTTTTTATTTTTTATTTTTTTTCCTGTTTTAATTCATGCGAAGCTCCATCGGGTAGAGCGCTGTCCATATGTTATTCACTGACGTCTGGTCTCTCGGGGGTTGGGCTAGGGGGGAGGTGCATACTGGGGAGCAGGGGGAACTGAACGGGGTTAGGGGGGAGCTAAAGGAGAGGGAGGGGAGATTGTATGGATATATGAGTGAGAGGAAATTAATGCGGGTGGAGATGTAAATGTATGGGTGAGGAAAATATGAATGTCAAAGGTTTAGATGTAGGTATGGGTATATGGATGACACTATATTATGCATGCTCCATGCGCTATAAATATATGTGGATGAGTTTATGTGGAATATTATTGTGAAAGGGGGGGTTTAAATGCACGTTTGGATGTATGGGTGAGAAGAGAAATTTGTGTTAAATATGCTCTGAATATAGTGATGATTGGGTGTATGTGCGAGGAATTCTATATATATAAATTATACTTAGCCTTGGAGATAGGGGCCCCTGCACTGGCTGCAGTGGAAAAACAAATTTCCTCCGAAATCCCTGCGTGGTCGTAGGAGGAATAAGTAGACGGGACTCGTTAGTCTTGGTAGGGAACCTCGTTTAAGTTAAGGGAAGGAAAACCCCGAACAACAAACCTTCCTAATGGATTCCAGCAACCATGGAGGAGAGCCAGCTGGTTTGGGGCAGGGCCTGCGACCCAACCCTGCAAAAATCAAAGCCGTCACCACACACAATGGAAGAAAAGGGACCGGGAATCGTGGTAAATACTACAGGGCGGGTGCCCATGAGCCCGGCCCAGTAAATCTGAGGGTCCAATGCCAAGCATGCCCGGCTCACCTGGCGAGCCCGGTCCTACTGTTCCTGCCAGTTGAGCAAGGGTGCAAGTTGTAACGGGTGTAGGGCAAAGCCTTTGGAACCCCTGGAATATAAATGGCAGCGAATCCCTTAGACAAACTCCTGACTTGTGGGCTGGTCGTGGCAGCGCAAATGAGTCACAATCCCAAAGACCCACTCTGGGGCTTAATTATCAGTGGGCTCATCAGGTTGGAGCCTGAAACATATTGACCCTTTAGGATGATGACCGACTACCTCCTTTATCTGAGGAGCTGCGGCAGCTGGGGGTCTCTGAGATGTGGTGGCCTGCCAATGGTGAGATCAGTTGCAATGGTGACACATCCTACTGATCCAGCTATGCAATTGTGCTTGCTAATGGGGAGTGGCTGTTGTAAATTTATCCACCCTGGTATCCACAGTAGTGAGGGTTACACCTGTTGATTAACATATACTGCTAGTGAGGATGAACCACTTGACAGGCTTTATTTCTCTTGTTGCAGTGTATGCTCCTAGCGAGATGAGTAATTTAGAAGAGTGAGAATTGTTCTACACCTAGCTTTACTCTATTGTTGAACAGTGTCTCACACAGGACCATCTAGTTGTCCTTGGGACTTCAATGCAGTTACTGGCACAGATAAGGCTGGCTACGAGATATGTGTCGGTCCTTATGGTTCTGGCACCAGGAATGTCAATAGTTCGCTCACAGATCTTGATTTTGTTATGACGCAGTGATCCTAGCGAAGACGTTGGATGTTCTCAGATTAGCCTTTGAGGCACTACATGAAGACTTGAAGCCATTGTGTTTAAAAGTTCCTTAGATTAAGACCATGTCCAAGCATTTGATGATTTATTGGATGATGCAGTGCAATCTTTTCATGCATGTGGTGAGGACTTAGAGATCTTGAATAAATTAACTCATCTTGGTAATGTGATCCATAATAATAGTGAGTCGGGCAAAGATGTTAATTGTCGCCTCGGCTTAGCATATGGTGAAATGAATTAACTCAACAAAAGTATATGGCGTTGTCGATGCCTGTGCAGAAGAACGAAGCAGCGGATCTTCAAGACGCTGGTGCTCCCTGTCTTATTATATGGATAAGAGCCATGGACATTGAAATTGAAAAGACGCATCAACTCTGGTAGTAAATGTCTTCACAGGATTATTGGCTCTTGCTGGCATGATTACATCTCAAACCAGCAACTTCTCCTCGAAACTCATTCAAGATATAATTGTTAGATAAGCTGTGAATGCCAACTACGGTAATATATATATATATATATATATATTTTTTTTTTTTTTTTTTTTTTATATATTCCAACTACTCCCTCTCTGGCATAGGCTGATAGCCTCTACACTCTACCGCTGAACACGGTGAGGCCCGTGAGGTCTTGTTCCAGTCTAGGGAGTGAGACATGCGAAGCACCTATTCACGGCTCGAACCCAACTCCATCTCTGAAGCTGCTTCGCCTCTGCGCTTCACAGTTTCACTCCCCAGCCTCGAACCCTCACTCTCAGAACGCCACCTATTGAGCAATAAACTACTAGGCATTGCCCCCCAGTAGCATATTTTGAATATGGGAATATTCATACAGTGCAATTTAATCAGGGAACAATGAGGGTATTTTGTTTTGGCATTTCGGTGTGCTGTGGTAATGCACTGAAACTAGGTACAGCACAAATTCCATCCCAATTATATCTTCCCATTGACATATTGGGATTCGAACCCGGGTCCATTGGATTACCAGTCCTGTGGCAAGACCACTCTGCCACACCTCCCCTTATGGGTATATGGTTCGCGTCCCTGAAGCAGACCCTGCTCACCAGGTGATCTCTACATACGCCAACTTGCGTGGAGGAGGCCGAGGAGAAGACCACGGAACTCATGACTAAGGCAAGTCAGCTAAATCATGCGATAGGATACTTGATATGAGTCTCTCTTGGAAGGATCCCCTGGAGTGGAGTCGGAAAGTGAGTGGGGCAACGTGCTGTCATGGCGTATACCCTATTGATTGATTGATTGCTTGGATGAACGAAAGTGACTGTAGTAGTAGGCATGCATGTGTGAATAAGTGTATGGATTATGGAATCTATATATGAGTATACAGTACAGTATGTATGTGTTTGTTTTGACATATGGGTGAGCGAATATACGTGAGAATGGAAGGGCAGCAGTAATTAAATCAAGGAGTGTGTGGCTAATGGAACACAAATAAGAGAAGAGCCATTAAATAAATGATTGCATGGGCAAGGCTAAATATATGTGAGAGAAGTTACAAAAGCAAATGTAGGTGTAAAATATGTTACAATCATATGAATTAGTGTGAAGGTATCTGAAAATTACTGTAACATGTATTTCATATGTATGATGTAATGCTTAGTTATGGGAAATGTAATTACATCAAAATTATATATAGAGCAGCTGGTCCAGCAACCCACCCTATCCCGGATCGCTTCGGAGATTGGCCCAACATTCTTGACTTATTTCTGACTTCTAACCGTTCTTCTTATACTGTCAATCTTTTCTCTCCTTTGGGCTCCCCTGACCATAAACTTATCTCCGTCACCTGTCCTATCTCTTCAGTACGGCCATCCGATCTTCCCAGCCGGCGGAGCTTGTGGCACTTTGGCGCTGCCGACTGGGAGGCTCTCCGGCAGTACTTCTTTGATTTCCCATGGAATAACTTCTGCTTCCGTGGCCGGGGACCCTCGGAGAGTGCTGAACACATTACCGAGGTAATCCTCTCGGGCATGGAAGCATACATTCCATTTTCTTTCTCTCAGTCTAATGCAAACAAATCTTGGTTTACTCATGCTAGTTCTACTGCTGTCCGCAACAAGGAGGAAGCATTCAAACGGTACCGACGCCTTAAAACTCAAGATTCTCATTCTTCTTATGTTTCTGCCCGGAATCAAGCCAAATCTGTTCTTCTACTTGCCAAGCACTCTTTCATCAATAATATATGCACTGAACTATCCAATTCTACCTCTTCCCAAGCTTTCTGGCATCTAGCCAAAAACCTCTCCAACAACTTTTCTTCCTCGTCTTTCCCTCCCCTTTTCCACTCTGATGGCACAACCATCACTTCTTCCTCTGACAAAGCTGAACTCTTTGCTCAAACTTTTGCCAGAAACTCTACCTTGGATGATTCCAGTGCTATTCCTCCCTCTCCACCCCTCTCTCTCCTACTTATGCCTAATATCCTAATCTCTTCTAAAGATGTACTTTCTACCCTCTCTGGGCTTAATACTAAGAAGGCGTATGGTCCGGACGGTGTTCCTCCTGTTGTGCTTAAAAACTGTGCTTCCGTGTTGACCCCCTGCCTAGGCAAACTCTTTCGTCTCTGTCTCTCCTCTAACGTCTTTCCTTCTTGCTGGAAGTTTGCTCTCATTCAACCTGTCCCAAAGAAGGGTGACCGCTCTCAACCCTCCAACTATCGTCCAATTGCTCTCATCTCTTGTATCTTTAAAGTTTTTGAAACTATTCTTGCTTCAAAATTTCTTAAGCATTTCTCTTCTCATAATCTACTCTCAGATTGTCAGTATGGCTTCCTTAAGGGTAGCTCTACTGGTGATCTTCTTTCACATCTTACTAACTCTTCGTCATCCAACTTTCGGGAGTTCGGTGAGACTTTTCTGTTGCACTAGACATATCGAAGGCCTTCGATAGAGTCTGGCACAAATCTTTAATTTCCAAACTGCCCTCCTTCGGTTTATGTCCCTCCATCTCTGCCATTATCTCTAATTTCCTTTCTGGCCGTTCCATAGCTGCGGTTGTGGACGGCCATCGCTCATTTCCTCATCCTTTCAACTCTGGTGTTCCTCAGGGTTCTGTAATATCTCCTATTCTCTTTCTAATATTCATAAATGCTCTTCTCAACTGTACATCCAGTCCCATCCATTCATATGCAGACGACTCTACTTTACACCACTCAATTAGTTTTCCAGAACGCCCCAGCCAGCAGTCCCTCAAAAGTAAACGTAATGAAGCCATAACACGCTTATCTTCTGATCTAGCTACTATTTCCAATTGGGGTAGAGAAAACCTTGTTGCATCTAATGCTTCCAAAACTCAATTTATCCATCTTACTACCTGTCAGGAACCTCCAGAGGACTATCCCTTATTCTTCAACAATACAAAAATCAACCCTTCATCTTCCCTCAATGTTCTCGGTGTCTCTTTTTCTTCAGCTCTCACTTGGAAAGACCATATTTCCTGTCTCGCTAAGGCAGCCTCCCAGAAGCTGGTTGTGCTCAACCGCCTCAAGGGGTTCTTCACCCATGCGTAGCTTCTTGCTCTGTACAGGGGCACAGTGCGTCCTTGTATTGAGTATTGTTCACATGTGTACAAAGGAGTACAAAGGAAATCAAGCAACAACATATCTAGTGACCCTTCTAGGTTGCTTGTCCTCCAAAACACTGAGGATCAAGTGTCCAAATAGTGGTTTAGAGTGGGTAAGGGAACATTGGAAAGGGAATTACTGCCCTGGAACTAATGTCTGTGGCAGGATTAGGAAGTTAGTAGAGGACAGATGGGTTAGTAACTGAGGGGGGGATAAAATAAAGTTATTCATTTACAAACGCAGTCAGTCGCGGGTTTGATGCGAGATATTTGTCTAGGCGGAGTTTAAATGAATCAACGGTGATGCAGTCTATAACGTTTCGGGGAAGCCCATTCCACAAGTTGACAACTCGATTGAAGAAATTCTTAGATTCGTGCTAGTTAAAAGATTTACCAATAATTTTGCAACCGATTCCCGCGTGTAATTTGATTGGTCGATAGTGAAGTACTTACTACAGTTCATATTGTCAATGCCTTTGATGATTTTGAACACTTAAATTAAGTCACCTCTTAATCTGCGCTGGGTTAAAGGAAATAGATTTAATTCTCTAAGACGCTCTTCGTATGGTTTGTTCTTTAGGCTAGGTATAATTTTGGAAACTCTACGTTGAACTCGTTCTAGCTTGTTTATATCTTTTTGGTAATAAGGGCACCAGGATTGAATGCAGTATTCCAGAAGAGGGCGGACTAAGGAATTGTAAAGGGTTAGGATAACTTCTTTGGATTTATGCTCAAATGACCTGCCTATAAAGCCAATTATTTTGTTTGCCTTCTAAACAACTTCTGAACATTGTTGATTCGGTTTTAGGTTACTCGATATTGTTACTCCCAGATCGGTTTCTCTGTTTACATTCTTAAGCTGACTGCCATTCATCGAGTAGTTTGCTTTCTCATTTAGGTATCCGATATGTAGTACTTTACATTTATCCGCATTGAAATCATTTGCCAAATTTGGGCCCAACATGACAATTAATCTAGATTGTGTTGCATATCGTCAACTTGTTCTTTTGAGAGTACGATATTTGCAATTTTTGTATCGTCAGCAAATTTAGAGATTGTACAGGTGAGACCCTCATCTATGTCGTTGATGTAAATTAGAAAGATAATTGGTCCTAGTACCGATCCCTGGGGTACCCCGCTACTTACATTGGTCCATTTAGATGTCTTACCGTTTATGACTACTCTTTGTTTTCTGTTGCTGAGCCAATTTTCTATCCACTTCAACACACCGTCTTGTATTCCATGCGCTTTTAGTTTTAGCAGTAAACGTTTGTGGGGAACTTTGTCAAAGGCCTTTTGAAAATCAAGATATATAATATCTACAGCTTTACTCTCATCGTAGAGGTTGAGGATATCGTGGAAGAAGTCTAAGAGGTTTGTTAAACAGGAACGTTTTTTACGAAAACCGTGTTGAGTATCTTTAAGTATGTTATTTTCCTCTAAGTGATTTACGAGTCTGTCTCGTACGACCGTTTCCAGCATTTTACATATAACTGAGGTTAAGCTAATTGGACGATAGTTACGGGATAGGGATTTGCTGCCTTTTTTTAATATCGGTGTTACGTTGGCTAGCTTCCACTGATCAGGCATAGTTCCAGACTGCAAGGATTTATTGAATAGTAATGTCAGTGGTTTGGAGAGCTCATCCTTAGCTTCCTTTAGAACTCTAGGCGAGATTGTATCAGGTCCAGGCGTTTTATTTACCTGGAGTTTATCTAAACAATTCAATACTTCTCTCTCTGTAACGGTGATATTGCTTAGAACATCTGAATTATCAATCTGTCTGAATTATCAATCTGTCTGAATTATCAATCTGACAATGTGTGGGGAGGATCCTCTCACACCGCACTCCTAGATAAAGTAGAAAGGAAAGCCTTTCCTATTCATTAACTCCCGTCCGCTCACCAACTCTCTGCAATCTCTCTCTCTTCGCCGCAATGTTGCATCTCTCTCACTATTCTATCGCTACTACAATAATCAGTGTTCCTCGGAGCTTTCCCAGTGTATATTACCTCCTCTACGTAGGGTACGTAGTAGCCGCCTTGCAACACAATCCCACCCCTACTCTGTGCAACTCTCCAATCCAAGAGTGAAACGCTATTCTCAGACTTTCTCCTATTCAACTGCTGAGCTCTGGAACTCTCTCCCAGAATCAGTCTTTCCCTCTTCCTATGACTTAAATTGCTTCAAACTCCGTGTGTCCATGCATTTTACCTCGAACGTCCCTTGATTTTGGCCCTGTCACTCTTTGAAATCTGGGGGAGGCACTCGCTGCAGGCAGTTATGCCTTTTTTCTCCCTCATTCACATAGAAAAAAAAACAGAAAAAAAGCTTCTTCAGGTCACTGACCTCAAGAAGTTATCTGCGAAACGTTGTCAATAAAGTGTTCCTCCTCATATATTCATTTTGTCCAACTGTTCGAAGTTATTTCAACACATTGATCATTGTTGACGACGAGTCTAAAGTGAAAAGCATGACAGGGTGCATGGATAAGGTGAGTGAACGCAAAGGGTTTATAAATGTATGAACGGATGAGAAGGCGTAATGAATGGTGGGTTTGACGAAACATTATAAATATATGGGCGAATGTGAGAGAGAAATGAATGAGAGAGGCTGGGAATGCATAACAAGATGCATAGGTACGATGCAAGAGGTGTTCAAATGCCTGAACGGTTGAAAGGCTAGCTATTACAAACACCTCGTCCTATCCATATCACTACACTAAACAAGTACACCACTCATCTTTCCAGAAATGTTAAACAAAAAATAATATTAAACCCAAATTTAAATTTGGCTCTTTCACTTTTTCAACTTGGGGACACACTTGTCAAAGGCAGCTTTGTCTTTTGTCTCCTTCATACGCATAGACAAACATGAGGATAGTGGTTTGAACAGACAAAAGGAACCTGAACTGATTTCGGGGTGAAGGCAATGAGTATGAGGGGAACAAGAAATGTATGAATGCGGAAACGTAGTAGACAGTAGAGAATATGATGTAAATTCAACACGTAAGACATGATAATATGTAGCTGTGATGAATGAATGTTGGATTGGTTTACATGCATAAATATATAGAATACCGTATGTAAGAGTTATATATGTGGCAAGAATGTACTGTATATATGCATGGATATAGTGAAAAGGGAAGATGAATGCGGTCCAACCTAAATGTATTAATGGATTAGGGCATACAGAAGAAGAATTGCAATTATGGTAGAGGCTGTTTTGTAAAAGTATGGTTAAGAGGAGTAAATGCACAAAGTTGATCATGCATTAACCTAAGACGTGCGCACATGGGGTAATAGACACCACACCCCTGTGCGCACGTATGATGATTTTGGGGCCCATTACCAATATCGATAAAAACTACGTCAGCGTGTAGGGAATGTTAGCGTGTATCGGCCCATATATATTTGACCCCCCCAAAAATGTCTGGGGGGGGGGGGGGAGCGGTCCGTAGTTGGAAAATGTGGATCGAATGGCACCACGCGGCTAGATTGTCATCGAGCGGCGAGATTTCCCGGGCGAATATTCCCGCGCCCAGGGGGTGGAAGGAGAGGGAGGAGGGGGTGGGATAGCGTGTAATATCGCGTATCTCTCCTTTGTTTAGCTCTTTTATGCAATTTAGACTACGTGTACGTATGTGCATGTATGTAGGCCACCCATATAACAAGGAATATGCCACATATAGACAAAATATTGCAATATATAAGCGAATTATCAATGAGTTTCTAGGCGGGAACGAAGGTGTGGTTGTTGTCTGGCAGGGATGAAGGGGAGGAGAGGGTGTGTTCGCCATAATATCACGTATATCTCGTATTTAGAGCACTGTCAGGCTATAATAAAGACATGTACGTATGTAGGCGTACCATATAACAAGGAATATACCGCATATAGACCAATTGATGCGATATTTACGCAAATTCTGAATGTGTTTATGGAGACGGGAGACAAAAGGTGGGTGGGTGGAACTGATGGAGAGAAGGAAGGAAGAAAGCAATAAAGAAAGACACCTGTGTGTACAATCTGGAGGCGCCCGAGGCATATGGATGTCGTGGGATTTCAACCTTATAGTCTAGCATGTGGCTGATGTTTGTTGCCACCCGGGAGCCCACAGGGTGGAGAAAGAGAGTGAGAGTATTTACTTAGAAACATGAGTCATGAATGGAGAGAGAAAGAGAGAAAGTGAGACATGCGTATGTCGTTCGTATAGATGGCTTTCAGAATTGCATTTTTATGCAAGCAGACATTGCATTTTAGACACATGTGAAGTATGCACAGAAATAGTTAGGCCATTGACTGTAAATAAAGTACGATATTATAGAGTAGTTTTGAGGAGGGGTAGATGGAACGAGGGAGGTCACAGACGAGGGAAGGGAGATAATTTTTTTGGGAACTGAGCTATATTTTGACTGGTGTCGAATGATGCTTGTGAAAGGGAAGGGCAGATTGCCATCAGAAACACTTAGATATATTTATTTGCAAGTAATATGCAATCTAAATGTATATTCGAGACCTACTTAAAGTATTTGTATGATAGTCATGACTATGTATAATCCAATATACGCGCGTAAGGGCGTAGGCGAGATATAAGAAAGATGATTGAGCAATTTTCGACACCCACACAGTTGTTATTCATTATTTACAAGATTACACAATACAAATGTATTTGTGAAGAGTATTTTATGCATGCTGTATTTATACAAATTTAGTTGGTAGCCAAACTCAGACAGAGAGAGGTGTTGTGGATGGAGGGAGGGAAGGGTCACCCACTGACCCACTGACCGTGTGATAAATTATTGGAGTCACACTGAGAGGGGCAATTTTGGTGAGTGTTTGGGCAATTTTTGAACAAATAAAGTTCTATAATTACTGTTTTTGACAGAGAGAAAGTTTGATATAGTTTTGCATGATATGATTGGTATTCCCATCAATTTACAAAAGTAAATTGGTGGGATAAATAATTTGTTTTTGTATATTGTCATCTCGATTGTAGACAAAGATTTGAGTGACATATTGTATGAGCTGTTGTGGCCTAGTCAGTAAGGTGACGGATTGGAAATCTGGAAGTATGGCAGGGCAGTGGGTTCGAATCCAGGAGGGTGTTATGGGGAAGGTTTTATACTGTTTGGAACATTTTTGATACAATTTTTTGTTTACAAGATCATGTCATTGTATTCAAGCAATATGAAATATTCATAGAATATATCATATTGCAAGAATACAATGACATGACCTTGTATTTTTTTGTTTTTATTATCATCTTATAAGTAGGTTGGACATGATTTATTGACATATAATGATTTTTGTACAATTCATTTGAGGTTAACATATATAAATATTGGGTATAGAAAACATATATATTGATAGTGAAAAAAAAGGCATATCACATGTACATCTTTGAAATATAGGAACTAAATAATGAAGACATATTTATATAATTAAAAAAGGCATATAAGAACATATTACAGCGACATCTTTGTAAAATATATATCTAAAATTATGAGTTAGCGTGTTCAGTTAGGTCAGGTAAGGTAGGGCACGAGTCCAGGGCAGGGGGCGGCACTCAGTAGTGCTTATACATGTGGTAGTCCCTGAAGCAGTCCCCTAAGCAGAATGCAACCTTGCACTCGTGGCACATTGTGGTGACTTTCTTGGTTGTTGGGGCTCTCCTGGAGGTGTTCAGGCAGACGTAACACTTTAGCTGCCTGTGGCGAGTGCAAACCAGCTCCGTGTGGATTGGGAAGTGTCTTTCCACCCCCACCTGGATATGGTCTGGGACCTGATCCCCACGCCATGCCGTACGCCTGTGAGTGGGGGTGCCATACTTCGTCAGGAGTTGATATGACACGTTGTAGATAAATTCCCTGAATTTGAGTTTTTGATTGGGTGCCATATCTCTCTTGACCAACCACAAGTTGTAGGCGTTGAGCATCGTGATGTCAACTAGGTGGAGGAAGAGCTTGTGATACCACTTCACAGTCTTCCTCAGACACTCAACGCCTGCCAGTTGACAATCCGACTTGTCCACCAGGCGCATGTTCTTGGTTGTTGATATGGGTATATATATCGGGTTCTTAATGAGACACACTGGATAGGGGTTCACATATATTGGGGGAGTCTGGTTACACGCCTCTTGTCGTCAAGGGAGGTTTAGGAAGCCATGCCTTGATATCGGCTCGCCTGTAGATTATATATTTAGCTTACAATATTATTACCAATATTGAAACATCCTCTCTCTTTTGAGAAGATAGCTACCAGTGAAATTGGTATTATAAGAATAATTATATTTTGACATTTTGAGGTCCCCTAGGATTATTAAGTAATGCTTATTCTATTATGGCACATGAGCTAGAGTAATAATAGTACCAATATGATTTATAAAATTGTACAGTACTATGACTTGTTAAGTTACTGGTACTGTACTGTATACAGTATGTTACCGGTACAGTAATTAGTGTTTTAGTACAGTATGGAATGTGATTAATTTTGTTAGAATATTAATATATTAGTATGTAAATATGAGATATGAAGTAGATGAGGTATATTAGTCAAATCTATTGATATGGTATTACAAGACTAGGTGAGGTAGGTTAATTATTAGTTGATAATACTGTTCTACATGAGAATATCCACAAATAGTGAATATATATGATACAAAAATATATTGTATACCCTTGTGCCAACTAAACATAAAGAATCTATTTCATGAGATTATATGGGATTAGTAATTGTTGGTATATTAGTAAAGTTAGTACATTAGAACATTAATATTCAATGTTCTGAAAATTACAAAAATGTTTCATGCAAAGTTATTGGTTATATCATGCAGGATTAGTAAATTAGTAACAAAGGTTATATGATTGACTTAAATTTATAGATCCTGATACCCAGTACCATACTCAAAATCATCCAATCTCTTTCCTTTCGCATTACAATTTCTTTGCATACCGATCTGCATTATAATATCCTTACACTCCCATTCACATTACAAAACCTGTATCATTCAGACTGTAATGTTAGGTTACTCCTCATTCAGTGGCTTCAGTCGTATTCTCACTCACTTACTCCATTTAGATAATCTTTCTCATCCTGTAACATTCTTATCCAGCATTTACATTTCTGCCAGTGCCTCATCTCATACCAGTGTTGGACTGTTAGTCAGACATGCAATCAGTCATACCGGTACTGTACTCTTACCTGGTCATGTCAAACTCTCGGTACCTGGTAGGTAATACATTCCTATTCCGTCTCACGCTCGTCCTGTTCTCATGTGTAGTGACAGGTTCATCAAGTCTACCGTGTATGTCTCTCACGTGTCTGTTGTTTGTGTAGACTGGAACACATATGTCTGTATAATTCCTATCTGTAGATCTAATGGTTGTGGTGTTGTCTGTATTAGTGACTTTTCCGTTATTTCTTATGTCAGCGTTTTCACTTGTAATCCGTAAATGACCTCGATTTCGTCTTATCGCTCCATTTTCTGTCTCCACTTCATACGATCGCTCGTCTAATCTCCTGTTTACAACTCCTCGTTCCCACTTCTTCTTGCCTAGTGATGTTGGCTTGATTCGCACCATGTCACCTTCAACCAATGGTTCCAAAACTCTCGAACCTTTGTCGTAGTACTTCTTGCTTTTGAGATCTTTCAGCATCTTCTTCCGCTTCACTCGCTCCAACATAATTCCTTTCGGCTCCAACAACTTGCTAGTAGTCGGCAGTAACGTCCTCGTACGTCGACCAAAGTTGAGTTGCGCTGGACTCTCTTCCAAATCTTGCATAGGCATATTTCTGTAGTCTAGAATCGCCAAAAAACGGATCTTCACCACTCTCGACAGCTTTCTTGATCAGTTTCTTCGCCGTCTTGACCGCTGATTCTGCTTTACCGTTAGACTGGGGATGATGTGGGCTGCTCGTTCGATGTTCAAAGTCATACTTCTCCGCGAATTCTTGAAATTCTTCACTGCTGAACTGCGGACCATTGTCACTAACTAGTACATTTGGCAGTCCATATCTTGCAAAGTGCGCCTTCAACTTCCTGATAACAGCGCTTGACTTAGTGCTTTCCAGGTAGTCAACTTCCCAGAAATTACTGAAATAGTCCACTGTAACAAGATAGTTGTGACTCTTGATTGTCATAAGGTCTACACCTACTTTCTCCCATGGTCGGCTGGTTTGCTCATGAGTCATCAGAGGTTCTTTTTGTTGAGCTGTAGAGTATGTGTTACAAATTTCACACTCTGAAATGAATTTGCTTCATCTCTGCATTCATTCCTGGCCAAAACAAACATTCTCTTGCGCGTCGTAGACAACCTTCAACTCCCATATGTGACGAATGTATAGCGGACTTCATCTTCTGACGTAGACTGGTAGGAATTACAACACGTTCTCCCTTGAAGATCAATCCATCTAGAAATGACAGTTCTGCTCGTACATTAAAGTATGGTTTCAGTATGGTCTCTACTTCACTCTTGTCTTCTGGCCATCCTTTGAGAATTATCTCCTTCAATAGTTGCAATGCTTCATCTTCCTCAGTTGCTCGACGGATTTCTTGCAATCGTTCACTTCGGATGGGTACGTAGTCTGTCATGTTGATCTGTTCAAACACCTCTTCCTGCATATCTCTTGTGTTTTGCAGATAAGCTCTTGATAGAGTGTCGGCTAGATACATTTCTTTGCCCTTCTTGTGAACAATCTCGACATCATACTGTAGTATCCTCATCAACATCCCTTGCAGTCGTCTTGGTACACTTGACAATGGCTTATTTTGGATAGCTTCTAGAGGTTTATGGTCGCTCTGGATTGTCATCTTCCTCCCAAAACAATACTGATGAAACTTGTTCAGTGCAAAGACGATTGCCAAAGTCTCCTTCTCTATCTGCGCATATCGTGTCTCCGTGTCAGTCAGTGCTCGACTTGCAAATGCGATTGGTTTACCCTCTTGAAGTAACGCTGCTTCTAAACCTTTTTGAGATGCATCACATTGAATCTCCAACTTTTGCTCTGGTTTGTAGTACTGTAAGATGGGTGTTTGGGTCATCATCTTCTTGGTCCTCTTGAACGCCTCATCGTGTTCTCTTGTCCACTTCCACACGGTGTCCTTATGGGTCAGCTTCCTCATAGGCTCCATGACATCCGATAGACTGGGTACAAATTTACTCAAGTAGTTCACCATTCCAGACAGTCGTCGTACTGCAGTCACATCCTCTGGTGCTTGCATCTTCACGATTGCTTCAATCTTCTTTGGGTCAGCCATCAGACCATCCCGCGAGATCTTGTGACCTAGAAATGTGGTTTCTGTACTACCAAGCTCAGTCTTTGCTCTGTTCAGCCTCAGACCCTTTGCTCGGCATCTGTCCAGTAGGTTTCTCAGCTTTGAGTCATGATCCCTTGCAGCTTCTTCATCAGTGTCACCAACTCCAAAGACCAAAATGTCATCAGCAACACAAATTACACCTTGTAGATCATCAAAAACCAGTTGTAGCTTCTTCTGAAAAATTTCGCTGCTTACAGCCAGACCAAAAGGAAGTCTGTTCCACCTGTATCTCCCATACGGTGTTTGAAATGTTGTCAGCTTGCGTGATTCTTCATCCAACACACAGTGCCAGTAGCCATTCTTGAGGTCAAGCTTGGAGAAAATTTTGGCTTTTGCAAGGTCAGGCAGAATGTCGTCGATTACCGGTAGAGGGTGCATCTCTCTTATGAGTGCTTTGTTCAGAGCTTGAGGGTCAATGCAAATTCTCAGATCCCCCGACTTCTTGGTTCCTGCTACCATTCGACTTACCCATTCTGTAGGCTCGTCGACCTTAGTAATGACATTTTCCTGCTCCAACTGCTCCAGTTTCTCTTTAACCTTCGACTTGATGCTCAATGGTACTCTACATGAAGGAATTGCAATAGGTTTCACCGACTCATCCACTGTTAGATGAACATTTCCTGGTATCTTGCCAACTTCATCAGCAAATACGTCTTCGTAGTCTGTTAGGATGTCATTCATTGCACAGATGTTTTCATAGTTAACTGTGATGAATCCCATCTTCTCAGACGCTCGCTTACCAAGAATTGGTGTAACAACCTGCTTTACAACAACAAACTCAACAGAATAGTACCTTTGTGGTTGCTTGCAGTTGCGGACATCAATCCTACACTTTCCCAACGGCTGAATTGTAGTAGAGTTCCACATTTGAAGAGTTGACTCACACGGCTGTAGCTCTGCGTCCGGTACCAGATGACTTGGAATGGCATTCACACTTGCCCCGCTGTCGATCTGGAACTTCACTTTATTACCGTTGACCATGAGATTAGCCATTATGTGTTTTCCTCTGGATCCGGTCGATACGTTCATGATGTATTCCCGTCCTCTTGAGTTATCTTCTGAGTCGTCGCTTTCTTCTTCTGTGACTCCATCTTCTACCGCATGGACTCTGCGCGATGTCTTCTTTTTGCATCCTGTCGCTGCGCTTCTTGGTGCTCCGCCGGTCGTTGCATTACTTGGACATTTCTTGGCATAGTGTCCCGTTTTCTTGCATTTATGACATTTGGCATCAGTTGCAGGACAGTTCTTCTTACCCCAATAATGTGCTAAACCACACCAGTCGCACTGCGTGAGGTTAGGCTTAGTCTTTGTTGTTTGTGGATTACTCTTCTTCTTGGGTTTTGCACTGAGTTTGTGTAGAGACTCCTGCTTGTCACTTCGAAATGCTGTCATTGATCTCCTTGAAGTTTCATAGGCAGTACACATCTTAAGTACAACATCTAGAGTTAGGCTATCCTCCCTAAAGAATTTTTCCCGAAGTGTATCCTCTTGGCAACCAAAAACAATTTTATCCCTCAGAAGTTCATCTTGAAGTTCTCCATATCCACAGTGTCTTACCAAAGTCTTCAGCTTAGTGATAAAAGATTCCAAGGATTCATCTTTCCTTTGCATGCTATCATGAAAGTTGTACCTCGCCATCAGCAGCTCATCTCTTGGTGAAAAATGCTTGTCAAATTTCCCAATTAATGTTGCATAAGTCAGGGCAGATTCATCTTCTATGCCAAAAGATTCGTAGATATCTAGCAGAATGTCACCTCCAGTCAACAATTTCGCTATTTTAATATCATCACTCTTACCCTACAAACCGTTGCCGATGATGTAAAGATCGAGTTTCTTCTTGTAACGCCTCCACACCACTGCTTGCTCAATCTCAGACTTGCAGACGAATAAAGGCTGTGAAGTGGATGCCATGACGTCACTCATATCTTTCGACTTTTTGAGGTTAAATCCAAGGATAACTCACTATTTCAGCTGTAGAACTTAGTCAGCAGTACTTCATTCACACGTACACTGCTTACCCAGCTGCCACCATGTTGATATGGGTATATATATCGGGTTCTTAATGAGACACACTGGATAGGGGTTCACATATATTGGGGGAGTCTGGTTACACGCCTCTTGTCATCAAGGGATGTTTAGGAAGCCATGCCTTGATATCGGCTCGCCTGTAGATTATATATTTAGCTTACAATATTATTACCAATATTGTAACATTGGTGTAGTCCACTACCAAGTCGGTCTTATGGATGATCTTCTTTGTTCGGTAGTGGACTTTACCAGAGTCCACCTGGGCACCTGTGTGGACTGTCGAAAGCAGGTGAACGTCTCGTTTGTCTTTCCACTTCAGGGCTATCACTTTCCCGGACTATTCCAGTTGCTTGTATTTCTGCCCCCTTCGTCGCCTTCTTCGGATATGCCTCTCGCGGTGTTCCTGGACCAGTTCGTCGTCAGAAGGTGTGTCGCTGGAGGAGGGATCTGAAAGAGGAATGACATAATCTGCAAACTTGGGCATAAACTTTCTTGTCTTTCTGACAGTCCCACGTGACCCGGTTTGGTTGTCATGAAGAAACTGGCAGAGAGCAGGAGAAGTATACCAATTGTCAGTGTACAAGACGTGGCCATGGCCCAGGTAAGGTGCCAACATTTTCCTGACGATGGCACCTGACATGACCCATGGGGTCATTGGCAGCGACTTTTGGTATGTCAATGTTAGTTCCTGTATACACGATCATGTCCAGCACTATACCTGTCTCGCAGTCGCACAACACGAAGAGCTTGATTCCAAACCTATGCCTCTTCAAGGGGATATACTTCTTGAAAACAAGACGTCCTTTGAAGAGCACGAGCGACTCATTAATCACCAAATTGAGGAAGGGGTAAAAGTATTTCTTGTACCTCGCCAACAACATGGTGAACACCTCCCGAACTTTCCATATCCTGTCAATCCTGTTAGGATTTTCGTTGTCTGCAAAGTGCATAAATCTTAGCAGCAACAAAAATCTGTCACGATTCATGTACTTATTGAAAGTTGGGGTGGCGATGAGAGAGTCGTGCTTCCAATAATGTTGTAGCACATGCTTCTTGCAAAGAGGCATGAGGAACAACAAGGCAAAGAACGTCATGAACTCATTCACAGTCGTATCAACCCAGCCTCGTATTCTCGCTTTTGGAGAAAGGACGTCCAGTTTGCCAAACACCCACCTGTAGTAGGCGTTTGTTTGGGCAACTATGTACGTCATAATTTCCATGTCGAAAAAAGCGAGGAAGAAATCCATCTCGTTTGCGTCGTCGTCACAGGGCCAGTCAGCAGTTGTACCTGACCTACCAGCATCAAACTGGGGAATGTCAGGCACAAATTCAGCCCCGTTAGACCACACAAACGTATGAATGTTGGCGTCGCGGATTGGAATCTCGTCTGCGTGTGTGCCACCATCAGACAAATCACTGTCATGGTCGCGATACAACGCTTCATCATCACCCTCCTCACCACTAGAAGGACGCCCTTCTTCATTGTCTTCATCTTCATCAGACTCACTGCCACTATCCCCCCCCCCCACCCCCTACCCACGGTCCGGTGCTACGTCGTCGTCGTCGTAGTCCTGGCTGTCAACATCGTGGGAATCCCCAAACAGCAGGGCGTCGTATTTCGATGGTGTTAGGGTCCTCATCCGCCTACTAACACGTGCAGGCATCTTGTGGGCAGGGGCAGAAGGGCCGGCAGGGGCGGCGTCGGCAGGTCCAGCAGTGGTGGGCGGTGCAGAGGTCCTGGACGCAGGCAATATAATTGTTGTCCCTGTCGCCCCTTTCCCTTTCCCTTGGGCAGGGGCAGAAGGGCCGGCAGGGGCGGCATCGGCAGGTCCAGCAGTGGTGGGTGGTGCAGAGGTCCTGAACGCAGGCAATATAATTGTTGTCCGTGTCGCCCTTTTCCCTTTGCCTTTGCCTTTGCCTTTCCCTTGGGCAGGGGCAGAAGGGCCGGCAGGGGTGGCGTCGGCAGGGGCAGCAGAGGCGGCTGGTGGTGGTGGTGGTGGCAGGGTGACATTGGCAGGCGTACAATTTTTTTTTCCCACGCCAGTCCCTTTTCTCCTAGTGGCCCCCGCAGGTCCTGCAGCCCCAGGGCAGCCTCCTGCGTCAGTGCTACTGGTGGCAGGGGTGGTAGTGGTGGTGGTAGTGGTGGTAGCAGTTGCCAGGGTGGTGGTGGCAGTGTCCGCAATGGCCAATGTCCTCTGTGCACTGCCCCTGCTTGCACGTGTTTTACGTACTTTACGTGCGGGTGCTTCGTCTTCAGAGCTGTATGGAGTGTCGTAATGGTTGCTTGGGTTTCTGGCAGCCACCCTCTGCCTTCCACGGCCGCTGACACTACCAGAAGGAGGGCTGGTTGTGTCATCAGGGCGCGAGCGTGAGGGACGTGTGGGCTCCATGGCTAGTGCTTGGGTTCTGGCGAGAACTGCTTGTACGCGAGCGGCCCAAGCGTACGGGGTGGTGGTATCGAGAGTTGCCAAGTAGTACTACACCCACACCAATATGTAGCCGCCTGACTGTAAGCCCGCGGTTTTGGTACGCATTTAAAAACCTGGATCTTAAGAGTCTTCCCGAAGTCGCCCGGGGAAACTTTTAAGAGTCTTCCAGCAGCTGCCGGGTTAATGAATGAGTCAGTGTATTAGAAAAATGTGAAAGCAGCATGAGTAACCTATTGCTGGAATTTCTATGTATGGATAAGGGGAGTAAATGTGTACATGTTTCAATATATGGATGTGTGAGTGATGAAAAACTGAATGTAATTTAATAGATATACTGTATGGTTAGCAGCGTGGATGATTGCTTGGATGTTTTAATAGGGAGTTATGTAATGTGTGCTCATGATATATAGTTTTGAAAAGGTGACTTAGTCAGTTAATGTAAATCAATACATTGAAGACAAAGATTTGCGAGTGGATGGATAAGACAATTACAACAGCCCGGAGGCTAATTTTCTCCTGCCATAATTGGGAGGATGCTTGAGCCGCCTGTCGACGAGGACGTCCACTTGGTATGTCAACAGGATGGCCGTTTGAGGTTGCCACTACGGGAACGTCTCCGAGGTATCACCTTTGCTCTCAATATCCCCTTCAAGAGGGTATAAACGGATAGTTGGCCGCGTGAAGATGCCCGACTTCGTGCGGATTTTAGCCACTCTGACTTCTCCGTCATGTCCGGGTAATAATTCTGTAATACAGCCCAACTTTCAGAAAGCACGAGGACCCTCGTAATGGATGGTGACGATCGGCCTACACAAGGCAGATTCCTGTCACACCCATCCCCAATTACAAGGCCTAATTATAGACCCAATTGATATCACCAAAACGGTCAGAGATCAACACAAGATTACGGGAGTCTGCAGAGCGCCGATTGGCCCACACCCGGCAAATCCCCCCTCATACCCAACCCATTTCGTCCATATGCCTATCTAATGTTATCTTAAAGCTCCTTATCGTTCTCGATCCTACCATATCACTCAGTAGCCTATTCCAAATGTTTACAACTCTGTTACCAAACCAATATTTGCCTATATCTTTTTTGAAACGAAATTGATCTAATTTGAAACCATTTGTTCGAGTTCTTTCGCTATCACTGAGCTTCAGTACATTTTTCATGTCCCTTTTATTAATCCCACTACTCACTTGAACACTTCTAACATATCCCCTCTAACTCTGCGTCTTTCTAATGAATGTAAGCCTAATTCTGTCAACCTTTCTTCATACGGTAGATTTTTAATATGAATCATTTTTGTCATTCTTCGCTGTACTCTCTCCAACGAATCTATGTCCATTCTGTAATAAGGACACCAAAATTGGACAGCATGATCCATATGAGCTCTCACTAATGATAAGTAAAGTTTTAAGATAACATCGGCAGTTCTGTTACTCACACTCCTTGAGATGAACCCGAGAATCCTGTTTGCCTTGTTACGAACGCTTATACACTGTTTTCTAGGCTTCAAATCGTTGGTAACAAACACACCCGAATCTTTCTCCCAGTCTGAGTTTTCTAATTCCGTATTAGCTAGTTTATATTTTGCATTAGTATTCGTCTTCCCTATCTTTATTACCTTGCATTTGTCAATGTTAAAATTCATTTGCCAATTTACTGACCATTCGTGTAAGGTATCTAGATCCCTTTGGAAGCACTCTATGTCCTATCTAAATCTATTATTCTCCCCATTTTGGTATCGTCTGCGAATTTACTTATCCTACTAGTTATAACTAAATCAAGGTCATTTATGTATATAACAAACAACAGAGGACCCAATACAGATACCTGGGGGACACCACTTTTGACTGTTCCTCATTCTGACTTAGTACCATTTATACTGACTCTCTGCTTCCTACCAATTAGACATGACCTAATCCATCCCAACAACGGCCCATCTGTTCCATGCGCCTCAACTTTTCTCATCAATCTCTCATGAGGGACTCTGTCGATAGCTTTACTGAAATATAAATATATTTTATCATATGACTTGTCATTATCTACTGCTTCATATACCTCTAAGAAAAAAACTATGCAAATTAGTAAGGCAAGAACGTCCAAGAGTGAATCCATGCTGAGAATGTATTAAATTAAATGTTTCTAAGTGGGTTCTAATTTTCCTAGCAATAATTGACTCTAGTAGCATTCCTATGATTGATGTGAGACTAATGGGACGGTAATTGGATGATATTGATTGATCATCTTTTTTGAAGTTCGGAACTACAATTGCAAGCTTCCAAGCTTCTGGAACTAAGCCTGTTTCTAATGACTTGTTAAATAGAAATGTTAGTGGGTAACTTAACTCATCTCTGCATTTTTTTAATACTCTAGCATATACCACATCAGGACCAGGCGATTTCTGAGGTTTCAGTCTGCCAATTTCCTTAAGCACATCATTTCTACTTATAGTAACCGCGTACTTAACCTATTTTCTATACTATCGCTATATACTTTACGGGCTTCTGGAAACTGCCAAATTATCATTAGTGAAAACGGAAAGAAATTGACTATTTAATGTACTGCACATTTCTAAATACTTCTCTGTCATTTCTCCTATCAAAGTTTTAAGCGGACCAATTGCATCTCTAACCTTGGATTTATATAGTTGGTAAAAAGCTTTAAGATTATTTTTTGAGTCATTGGCAACCTTGATTTCATAAAAAAAAAATCTGTCCTAATACCTTTTTTAATCTGTCTTGATAGATTCTGATAGTGAGCAAGTAGGTGAATTTCGCCTTTCTTAATTTGTCTATATATTCCTCTCTTTTTTCCTAGAAGGTCTAATAGTCTATTATTCATCCATTTGGGTTGGTTCTGCGTTGATTTCAATTTTCTTTAGGGAATATATTTATTTTGAGCATTGAATACTGACTTAATAAAATTATTGTATGTATATACCAAGTTTGACGTCTCTTCCTGGCTTAAGCTGACAGGTACACTCATACATACTAAAAGTTGCTCACTGATGGGACCTTCCTTCCCCTACTCCACCCTGGGCAGGTGGAAGGGGGGAGTCGGGTCCAAGCCTACCCCAACCTTCCACCCGCAAACTATCCCCAAACTCCCCCACCTTTCTTCTCTAGCTGGCAGTTAGTGATTAGCGATGATTGTTCTCATGTATTGCAAATAACTGTTAAATCATCATTGCACATGCTTACAATGGCCAATATTTTAATATTTATTAGGAATGTATTAACACCTTAAGAGCGGCCTAGAGTGTAAAACAAGTATGTATCCCTGAAAGGGCGTAAGCAGAGCTTTCCAATGACACCCGAACCATCCTTGTACGACCACTGGTTCTCTTGCAACGATCGTGCAACACGAGTGCAAAAAACCTAAAATAAGGTAATTTCCGTTCATAATTCCATGTGTAGCGAGTGAGAAAGGGGGTAGAAGGGTGGAATACAGTTCAGTAGGTCCACGGTGGTCGTGAGGAGCGGTCATAAGGGTACTACGCTCGTCCCACTGCTCAGCTCTCTCTCTCAGCAACATTACGTACTGAAAATGGCACTCGACAGCTGTCGTGCACCGCCACATAGTCCATATTTATTTCACTCGACATATGTTGCGCGCCGCCAGTTAGGGGTTAATACAATATACTGCATAGTTGTATTCTCAAATTGAGTTTCTATACACAACGTGGGTTACACGAATCTTGGCTGTAGTGGTCTTGCGCTTTTATCTCTATGTGCGTGTGTTTGTCTGTCTCATTGCACTACGTTTTACGATCAAGATTTAATGTGATTTTCATAAAATAATACAGTAATTGAATCTAATCTCCCACAGTATTCAGGATGTTATGTTTACCATTATTGCAATACACATCAACGTGCCGTCTATGATATACTCTTAGTTTATCAAATTACTTACACAGTCGGGCTTTTATATCATAAAAAGAAAGAACTAAAGGCAAAAATGGGCTGGAATAGTGTTTCGACTGTTATTGATTGTTTCGTTTATAATTTCAATCAGTTTCTTCCATTTATTCAGTACCTTACATACTATAAACGGTCTGTATATAACCCCTGTCAAACGGGGATGTTTGTAACTTCTACTACCTGCCTGGCGGGCATATTTACCCTAAACGAGCTACATTCCATGCTCTTTTTCATGCATAAACAAGAGCCACAGCGTAATACAATTATGTATCCGTGAGAGGGGGATAATAGAGCTTTCCAATGACACCTGAATCATCCTTGTACGACCACGGGTTCTCTTGCAACGCTCTCGCGAGGCCTGGGGTGGGGGATGGTGCAGAGGTTACGTCAGTGGCGGGACTAGGTCCATGCGGAGCGGTCAGAGCCCACCTATTGTCCTCCCAATGCGTGGACTCTCTCTCAGAGCCGATAATGTGCTCAACATCCCTTCCGACATATGTCGGGCCCCGCAGTGATGGCCATGGTTCTCTCGCCCGACATATGACGGGCCCCGCAGCTTGAGTGTTAATTCTATGTGGCCTATACAATTGTTTTTAATCAATTAAATGTAGAACTCGATACAAGTTACGATCAAAGTCGGTGTTAATTTTTAGTAAGGTTTCAGTATCGACCCTTGAGTAGCAGGGCTCGCCTTCTCACTTCCCCCTTCTTTGTCTCTATCTGTCATCCCAGCCTCTCACCTCTACAAACCCCATCAACTCTCCTTTATGTGCATCGAATGCAGGCAACATTCATCACACACACTAATAAAGGGAAATATAACCCATTCAGACCCGTTATATGTTGGTTGTAGAAAATGTGCTATGAGAGTTACAAGGAGTTACAAGGAATAGTTAGTATCTCAAAGACCTTGCAGTCCATTTCGGGGAAATATTCGAAGTGGAAGGAGAGACATTGTTCAGTGCACTACACTCCTTACAGAGTGCGCAAAATACTATCTACTGTCTTCTTGAACTGCTCAACTGAGGAAATGTTTAAAACTTCTGAGGAAAGTTTGTTCCAGGTAGAACAGATCTTAAATGGGAAACAGTTTCCACAAATACTAGTGCTGAACCTTTTCAATTCTAACTGCCAGCCATGGTTGCGTATTATATTCAAATTGAGGATAAACAGTTTGCTATGAACTACAGTACATTGTCAAACTCATTACATATTTTAAAAACTTAAATGACCTGACCTCGTAGTCTGCGTGTTAAGAGAGAGAGAGAGAGAGAGAGAGAGAGAGAGAAGAAGATCACTATTGCTGAGATTCTTGTAACCCACGTTGTGTATAGAGACTCATTTTGAGAATACAATTATACAGTATATTTTATTAATAAATTCCTAATACATTTTAAATGTTAGCCATTGTAAGCATGTGCAATGAAGGGTTAATTATAATTTGCAATGAATGAGAAATATTGTCGCTAATCACTAACTGCCAGCTAGAGAAGGAAGGTGAGGGAGTTGGGGATAGTTTGGGGGTGGAAGGTCGGGGTAGACTTGGACCAGACTCCCCGTTTCCACCTGCCCAGGATTGAGTAGGGGAAGGAATGACCCAACCCTGAGCAACTTTTAGTATGCGTGAGTGTACCCGAGAAGAGGTACTGTACACTCATTTGAACACCTGCATCGACTTCATTGTTTAACCATAGGGTCCGCTAATAGGGCTCTTCTTAGCCCACCATAATCGGCTTTTCTGAAGTCAGGTATTAATGTCGTATTCTCTCTGGTATTACCTTTCCATTGTATATTAAAATAAACAGAATTGTGGTCGCTATTTCCTAGGTGGTCCCCAATCTCTACATTATTTATCATATGTTCATTGTTACTGAAAACTAAATCAAGAATATTATTACCTCTAGTCGGCGTATCTATGAATTGAAATGAAAAACTATCTTGTATTACCTCAATAAACTCTTCAGAATCAGAGTCGCCGATTTGATGCTGCCAATCTATATTCGGAAAATTAAAATCCCCCATAATGCACACATTGCTAAACCTTGATGCCATTTTAATCTCCTCCCATAATGATGTTCCGTCATTTCTACGCATATTTGGAAGTCTATACATAATTATCTCCAATAACTATGGTCTCATTACCTTCGTTAACCTTTACCCAAACACTTTCATTATCATTATTTAGTATAATACCTGCTTTGTATTAATCCATGTCTCAGTGAGTGCTATTATGTCTATATTTTCTTTGCTAACAAGTGCCCTAAGTTCGTTAATTTTGTTACTTAGACTCCTATAGTTTGTGTAATATAATCTCAATTTACTTCTCTTATTTATACCTAATTTACCTTTATTTCTAACTAAATTTCCATCTTCTGTTGATTTACCTTTATTTCTTCTATTAGTGTATATTTTACTTCAGTTATTATCTTGTACTATGGTAGATATTGCACCATTATTTATATGACTAACTTCTATTACTGTATTATCTCCTATTGTTTCACTGCTATATTCGGCATTATTCCTCCTAACATCGGGACTATCTGATGGGGCCATATCTTCTACTGTTTCAATATCAGTAAAACTACCTTCGATTTCACTGATATCATAATTACTAACATTTATTTGTGACTGGGGTTCTATTACATTTCTAGCTGATGTATCATTTCTTTCCCTATCCAAACACATTCTCTTTTTTGCCCAGACAGGCTTCATCTTCAGCGAAACCCTGCAAACGTCCTATCACCGATACTTGGCCACCGACCATTGATTTGTCGAAGTTTATTCCTATCCCTGAGCATCACCAGATACTCTTTAGACCAGCGTTTCCAGACATCCTGCGAAAATTTACGGATATACCGGTATCTGGCTGAGATGACATCTTTGTTGACGTAGTCCGGATCCTCAATCTTATCCCCCACTTCACTTTCCTCAGGGAGATTCTGCAACCGATGTCCCAGCACCAATACTGAAGGTGTGATTGGGGTAGGATCCTCTAGGTCACCCGAAGCATAAAAGAGAGGACGGTCATTTACTGTTGCCTCAATTTCCAGAAGTAGAGTTGTCAATTCCTCTAAAGAAATGAGAGCACGTCCCAACATCTTCTTCAGTCCCGCCTTGACAATGCCAATGGCTCTCTCCCAGATAGCACCGAACCATGGCGCTCTGGCAGGAATAAACCGCCATTCACACTGTACATTGCCAAGGTGAGACTGAACCTTAGGGTGATTGCAGATATCGGACAGGTACCTAGAGGCCCCAGCAAACGTAGTTGCATTGTCACTCAAGATGATACGGGGAAATCCTTGTCGACTGCAAAATCTCCTGAAAGCGTGGAGGAAACTACCACATGTGAGATTGGTGACTACTTCAATGTGTATTGACCTTGTGACAGCACAGGTAAATAGGATCATTTAAGCCTTCATAACAGGTGAGTCTTTAATAGAGATTGTTCCACTATAGTCCACCCCAGCGACCTTATAGGGGTCTCCAGGGGTGGTCCGCAGGTCAGGTACAGGGGGTAGTCCGGCGTAGTCATAGGGTTTACCTTGTATCCGACGACATTTTAGGCAATTGCGCAGTACATTTTTCACCACCTGCCGGATTCTAGGGACCCACCATTTTTGTCGAATGTAGGTAACCACGTGGACGACCCCATAATGGCAACAGAGCCGATGGCACCTATCTATTATTAGGTGGGTCAAGGGATGTTTGGAGGGCAGAAGCCCATTTCTGAGATAGCCGCTAATCTCAATCTGCCTCCACAATGTATTATATCTCCCTTCATGTGTAATCCTAACTGGCAAATTAAATTATTTCTGGACTGTTCACCCTTCACCAATATTGAGTACTCCTGCGAATAACTTTCTTTTTGGCATTATTTGAGTAGAAACTTGTCTGCAGCTCTAGTTTCTTCTATGTTGAGGTGAGTACTACCTGTGGGAGGCAGGCCATTATTTTTGCCTTCAAATTCTTTACGAAAAGTATCACCTATGCCGTGACACGCTGCAATCTTTCGTAGCTGCTATATCTGTCCCAGTCCCATAACTGTGTGTCATCTTGGGGCACCGTGCCTACGATTTGGGTCATGATACCAGCGGGCTGCTCTTTGAGATCTATGTTTTCTGGCCATCCATCAGGGTTTGGGAGCCAACTAGGCCATTTCCACCACAACGCAGAAGAACTCAAACACCTAGCAGACACGCCTCGAGATACCATATCACTAGGGTTCTCTTTAGTCGACACATACCGGAAATTAGCAGTCGGGACTAGGGCATGTATCTCATCGATGCGGTTTGTGACGTACACTGGTAATTTCTTTTTACTATTAATCCAGTGTAGGGTCTGACTGTCACTACACACATAGGTTTCAGAGATACGAAGTTTATCCTTATAGGCTACCTCAATAAAGTTTACAAATCTTGCGGCAAGCAAAACTGCAGTTAATTCCATTTTGGGGATAGAAAGGGTCTTGATTGGCGCAACTTTGGCCTTTGCCATGACCAAATGGCTGCCTTATGACCCAACAAGATACACAGCAGTCCCATATGCTATACTGCTGGCATCAACGAATGCATGTAAAGATACAGTATGATCGTATACAACCCTCCGAGCAAACTTAATACTACTACAGAGCACAAGATCATCTACTATCCCCAGCCATTCTGTGTTCAAGTCTTCAGAAAAATCCTCGTCCCAACCCATCTTTAGTCTCCACAATTGCTGGAGAAATATTTTAGACCTTATAGACACTGGCAACAAAACACCCAAAGCATCAAATAGTTGTGCAGAAAATCTCAAACACTCACGCTTTGTCACATGCTCGACCGTAGTGTACTGAACTCAAAAGGAAAGATAATCAGAAGCCGTTTCCCATGCCAGTCCAAGAACTTTTACCAGTTCCTGCTGTTCAGCCGCAACACAATCCTTTTGTAACACCTCTCTCAGAACAGGACTATTGGTAGCCCATTGACGCAGGAACAAGTGGGCCTTGTCCATAACTTCACGAGCCATACCGTATGTACGGACGAGGGAATCCTCATTGTTCCCCGTACCTTGGAGGTTATTGATATATAGCCCGGCCCTAATTTCCTGTATGATCTTTGGGTCTACATCAACAAGGGAAAGATGTTTTAGGATGGTTGCGTTCAGCAGAAACTGGGAGCAGGTAGTGCCAAACAACACAACCCAGAACCGATAACAACGTAGAGGTGAATCCAGACGAAGAGGATCTTTTGGCCTCATGAACCTGGTGTAATCTCTGTCGTCTTCATATAATTTCAACATCAAGAAGGCCTTCTCGATGTCACTGACCCACTCATACTGATGCAGACCGGCAGACGGAATCTCAACAAGACTTGAGCTAACTCCGGTACTAAAGATCGTCCCGTGTACAGACAGTCGTTCAGACTGGGGTTGTACTGGTTAACCTTAGCGGAACAATCGATTACAATGCGCACCGGAGTAGTCCTGCTCTCCTTTACAATCCCATGATGCACCAGATAGTGACATGACCCAGAGTCACCGAACGGAACTTCCTTAACGCCTTACGAGCAGGCCCGTCAGTAACTTCTACTACCCGCCAAGCGGGTGGTTTTACCCTAAACGAGCTTGTTTTTGTGCTCTTTTTCATGTATAAACAAGAGCCAGAGCGTAATACAATTATGTATCCCTGAAAGGGCGATAATTGAGCTTTCCAATGACAACAGAACCATCCTTCTACGACCACGCGTTCTGTTGCAACGATCGTGCAAGACGAGTGCAAAATCCCTGTGTAGCGAGGCAGTGAGTGTGGGTGTGTGTGGAGGCGGGCCCAGTGCTGGCGCGGGAACCGTGCCGAGCGGTCAGAGCCGACCTACACTCCTCCCACCGCGCGTCTCTCTCTCAGAGCCAAATATTGCTCAAAATTGTACACCGCCTTAAGTCGGTCCCCGCCACATAGTCCATGGTTCTCTAGCCCGACTTAAGTCCACCCCCGCCAGACAAGGGTTAATGAAAGCACGCGACAACAGATCAGAAATTACCTGCGAATATTGTTTACTAAACCAAGGGTCAGCAATAAATCTCTTCTGGAGTCCTCGTAATCTACCCACAGCCAAACCTTTGTTGGTGGGCAACCGTTCCTTTTCTTCGGTCCAGGGCAGACGTACCTGATACTGTTGACTCTCAGGATCATATGTGACCGTTTCCTCATATGTGGTCAAAGCTTGCCGTTCGGTTTGTGAATGGTCTAGATCCCACAAAGCACTTAATTCATTATGACATGGAAATTGTCCAGTAGACATATATTGATCTAATGGGGTCACTGCCACTTTAACACCTAACTAGCGATACCCGTCATATGACGGGCTAGAGAACAATGGACAATCTGGAGGTACCCATCATATGACGGGCGGCATTTCGAACACATTATCGGCTCTGAGAGAGAGTCCACGCGTTGGGAGGACAATAGGCGGGCTCTGACCGTTCGGCTCGACCACAGAGCCGCGACTGAGCCCCCCACTGCAACATTCCACACCCACAGCCTTGCGAGACCAGGAAAAAACTGGGGAAATTACCTTATTTTAGTGTTTTTAACCTCTCGTTGCGCGATCGCTACAGGATAACCCGTGGTCGTACAAAGATGATTCAGGTGTCATTGGAAAGCTTTATTATCGCCGTTTCACAGATACATAATTGTATTACGCTCTGGCTCTTCTTTATGCATGAAAAAGAGCATGGAATGAAGCTCGTTTAGGGTAAATATACCCGCTTGGCAGGTAGTAGATGTTACAAATGGCCCCGCTCTTTGAGAGTTAAGTATTGTAACAACCTCAGTTCTGGAGCTAGACGTGGTTGTCGCATAGGAACCACTAAGAGCATATCCGTATTTGGTTGGAAGTAAAACCAAATTTCCGGCCCTTTTATCACCAGGTCGCCTTCCACCCTCAGAACCCTCATCATCCCTTTCCGTAGTATCATCAATAAAAGAGCCGCTTTTCATCATACCATTGAGACTTACGACCCTGACATCGTTATAGGGACGGAGACTTGGCTCAACCCTGACATTTCGGACTGTGAAGTCTTCCCGACAGACAGTCACTATACTATGACCTTACTTAGAAAAGACAGACAGAAAGGAGACCACGTTGGAGTTATGATAACGACGAAGCCGGGACTAGTCGTAACACCAGCCACCGAACTTAACGCGGATGCAGAAATGTTATGGATTAAAACACAGATACAGGGCTGCTGGACACTTTATATAGAATAATTTTACCGGGTCCCTAACAGTACCGTAGATTACCTGCAGTCCCTTGACGAATCTTTATCTAAAATTGATCCCTCCAAGAACATATGGCTGGCTGGAGACTTCAACTTACCGGGCATTAACTGGACAGCTTATGCGACAACAGAGAATGGTTCCCATGAAGGTGATCTAATACTACCACAGACTGACAGGAGATCAATACATGAAAAATTCATTGACATGATCAACACCCATTCACTCGCACAAACAGTACTCGAACCAACACATACACAAATTAGCGTAGCAAGAAACAACCCTAACATAAGACATGGGGTCACATCCAACATACTAGACTTGTTCCTTACGAACAACACCTCTTTTATTACACGAACACAGGTTATACCAGGGCTTAGTGACCACGACATGATATTGTATACGAAAACATAAAACCAAACATCCAGAAACAATTACCCAGGAAAATATACCTATACAACAGAGCTGACATGGGAAACATCTCGGTAGACTTAGCTGACTTTAGAGACACATTCTTTGACAACAACCCAATGGCTATTTTTTTTTAGCTAAATTGGACCAGACTCCGTGACTTTATACATGACACAATGGACAAGCACATACCCAAGAAGACAGTTACACGGAGCAAGTCACCACCATGGTTCAATAGAAAGTTACGAAACCTACATAGAAACAAGAAAAAAGCATACAAGACAGCTAAACGTTACAGCGATACAGAACACTGGGAACACTACAAAACATGCAAAAAAACATTACAAAGATAAATCAAACAAGCAGAAAGTAACTACACAACCACTTTCCTCACAAACAACATGCACAACCACAAACAGTTCTACAGCTTCTTCAAAGCACGCAAACAAGACTCAACTGGTATAACAACATTATTACATAACGATTCTCTGGTCACACTTCCGCAGGACAAAGCTCCTGCACTTAATTCACAGTTCCGGTCAGTTTTTACACAAGAACAAGCAGACTTGCCGGAACTGTCACCATCACCACACCCACCTATACTTCCACTGACTATACATACCCGTGGAATCGAGAAACTTTTATCTGAGGTAGACGTCAACAAAGCGACTGGACCAGACAATATACCCTGCAGGATACTCAAAGTGAATGCTGCCATTCTTGCCCCTATACTGCAGGTTATATTCTCACAGACCATTGACACCGGAGAACTTCCCTATGACTGGCTATTGGCAAATGTGACACCGATTTTCAAATCCGCAGACAGAACCCTTCCTGTTAACTATAGACTCGTTTTGATTACCTCAGTTCCTTGCAACTTTTGAACATATCATCCACCAACATTTAATGGACCATTTAGATAGGCAAAATATACTGACTGATGCTCAAATGGCTTCTGGCCCAAACAATCGCGCGAGACACAACTACTTGTGACCATACATGACAATTCCCAAACACTAATGACCCCAAAATTCGAAAAGTAGACGCCATAGTACTAGACTTTGCCAAAGCCTTCGACAAAGTCCCCCACCAAAGACTGTTAGCCAAGCTAGATTATTATGGCATACGAGGACCACTTCTTCACTGGATTAAGACTTTCTTGACCAATCGGGATCAACACGTTGTTCTCAAGGGTTCTCCTTCTTCTACTGTGTTTGTAACTTCTGGGGTCCCACAAGGCACCGTCCCCTACTTTTCCTTTCTTACATAAATTGACCTCCCACTATCGCTTACTTCTACTACTAAACTTTTCGCAGATGATAGCTTAGTTAATAAACCAATTACTAATACGGACGATTGCCTTCGACTACAAGACGACCTAACTGCACTTGGAGAGTGGGAAGCCAAGTGGCAGATGATATTTAGACCTGACAAATGTCACCATATCCGCTTCACCCGATCGAATAAAACCATCCCATTTTCCTACAAACTCCATAGCACCTTTCTAGATACTGTTCCCTCCCACAAATATTTGAGGGTCCACATATCAGCGGACATGAGGTGGACCACTCACGTTAGCAGCTTCAGGGCAAAGGCGAATAAGGCCCTGGGCTTCCTGCGCAGGAATCTCACGTAGTGTAACGCAAACATAAAAATTCTAGCATTTAAAACACTTGTTCGGCCACACTTGGAATACTGCAACACCATCTGGGATCCACAAACTCACAATAACATAAAGAAACTAGAGGCCATACAGAACAAGCTGCAAGATGGATCAGATGTGATTACAGACACACTATATCTGTCACTTTCCTCAAACAAGACATTAGATTAGACCCACTTGCAACAACAAGACAAATACATAGACAACAGATGTTATATAAAATCACTAACAAGACATAGACAAAGATATATATTTACACCCTACAAGTATACAATTTACGAGCCGCAGCCACAACCTAAAATACCACACCTATCAGGCAAGCACGGACATATTTATACAATCATTTTTTCCCCACAGCATCCAAGAGTGGAATCACCTCCCATTTCATGTAGTTAATAGCCCCACTCTTGATTATTTTAAAACTAGAATCACCAGTCATTACATCCCTAATCCTGATCCTGTCCCCAACCACTAGTTCCCATGCACAACCCCTGCATATCATGCCGCCCGAGAGCGGCCCTCTGCGGGTCCCATTACGTAAACGTAAAAAGACATTACCTCCGGGGAGGACAGTCGGTCTCGTCCCCCCCACACCCCACTCCATCAAGGTCTCCTTTATCAATGCTACTAACCCCGACACCGCTGGGAATTGAGGACTCAGCGCTACCTTCCAGGAAAGCCATGTGGGAGCATCAACTCATGTTAACTTAGGTGTTCAACGAGATAACGAATGAAAAATCAGGCAAGCGAGCTTCCTCAACCCAGGTCACAGTCCCTAGTTGTTTTCCTCTACCACTTCAGCCTGTCCCCATATCTGTATAACATCCATCCCCAAAACCTAATCCACCTCCTCCCACCAAATCTTCCATGATTCCGCCCTTTATGGCCCAGCAGTGTAGGTTTTTTGTCACCAATTTCACCTTCTCCTTTGGGTAAACCTTCTTCACAGCCAAAGTTCAAGATTCCCCTCCTTTATAGCCCCCCATTAACACCTTATTAGCGGGCTAGCGGTTTATTTATATGTACCGCCCAGCGGGGTGTTTTTAGCCAAAATAGGGCTGATTACGTGATCATTTTCATGCCTAAATAAGACCCAGAGCGTAAAACAAGTATCTATCCCTGAAAGGGCATAAACAGAGCTTTCCAATGACACCATAACGATCCTTTTATGACGGCTAGTTTTCTTGCAACAACCGCGCAACACGAGTGCAAAAAGCATGTAATTCGGTACTTTCCCCATACAATTCAGTATGTAGCGAGTGAGAGAGGGAGGGAGGAGGTGGGATTCGTGTCAGTAGGTTCGCCGCGGTGGTCTGGAGCAGTCATACGCTCGCTACTCTCCTGCCACCACTTGTCTCTCTCTCTCAGCAACATTACGTGCTGAAATTGCCACACGACCTATGTCGCGCGCCGCCAGATAGTCCAGATTTATTATACTCGACTTATGTTGCGTGCCGACATATAGGGGTTAAAGTATCTCGCCATTCAGAGGTAGTGTCGTCAGGTGCCGGAGAAATCACAATCCCTTCAGACAGGTGAGTGAATCTAGCAAGCTTAGAGCTAAAAACAGTGCTGGTGATGTGTTGACGTTTTAGTGTAACCTTTTTTTCAAAAGCCAACCAATTAGATTACTTAGTATACTTACAGTCTCCTGCTTTGTCCTCGACATGATCTTACAAATTGTTTTTGGACTTAAATAAGGCCGATGGGTTTAACATCACCGTAGCGCCAGGCGGTTATAAATACCGAAAATTACCTTAATTCCATGCTCTTTTTTATGCATAAGCAAGAGCAAGAGTGTAATACAATTATATACCCGTGAAAGTACAGTGATAGAGCTTTCCAATGACACCTGATTCATCCCTGTACGACATCTGGTTATCTTGCAACGATAGTGCAACAGAAGGGCAAAATCGGTAAAATAGTGGCAATATTGTCTGTTTTTGCTGTGTGAGAGACTGCACATGAGTGAGACAGCCGTATGTTGGGCTTCAGTATGTGCCTGGATGCTTTGGCGAGTGTTTGGAGCCCACCTATGCTCCATCCAATGCCTGGCTTCTCTCTCAGCGCTCATAATAGCCTCAATATGGCGTCCGTCATATGATGGGCACCGTAGAGATGGCCATTTTTCTATCTACCGTCATATGATGGTCGCCGCTAGTAAAGGGTTAATGACATAAAAACCCTCCAGAACATTATGGCTGAGCTGGGGTGCCACACTAAGAGAGATGAATTAAACATTCCACTGCTATTGGTGACAGGTCTCTGTGTAGGTCCATGGACCAAATGAGAGCGGGAGGCCCGGGTGTGTGGCAAATCCATCACCGACAATATGCCTCACCTACCCCCTACAATTCAATACAACGATAAGACTCTCTTTTTTCAATATCTTCCCTATGGACCCAGGGTATTTTCTAAGCTTGTGCGACAGGAGCTGCTGCCCATCCTCAAGGAAGGCAACACTGTTCTATGGTAATTGGACAACTGGTTAATCCTAGCAGGTTCATCACGTCTGTGCATCTCATTTCAGGTCGTGCGAGGCGGTTGAGAAGCGATGCCAGTTGCTTATCCTGACACCAGGCTGGGCCGGACTCCTGCACCAACGTTCGGCTCCTCACAACCACCAACATGTCTGCACTGATCCCCATGTGCTGGACTGGGAATTTCCCTCACTTGTCCCTGATTGGATATCAATACAAATTGTGAAAAATATTTAGTTACTAAAACTCTATTATCTACCAAAAAAACGAGACAGAGAAAGGGACAAGGGAGCGCGTTCGCGTGTAGGACACTAACAATAGGAGCATTAAATGTGCGTTGATATAGTACGAATGGGAGGCAAGAGGACATTGAAAGGTTATTTGAAAGGATGAAGTATGATGTGCTTGCACTGAATGAAATAAAGATGAAAGGAGAGGGAGAAGTGGATTTTGGAGAAGTGATAGGTAGAAAGTCTGGAGTAGATGAGGGAGTCCATGGAAAAGAGGGAGTGCTATTATTGTAAAGGAGGAGTTGAGAGAGTTTATAAAAGAGTGGAAAGAGGTGTCATCAAAGCTAATGTGGGTACGAATGCAGTTTAAGTGTGAATAGTACAGCTTCTTAGCACACAATTTCAGACCAATTGTTCAAATTGTGATAAAAGCACCAAACTTGGTGTATGTATACCTGGGGGTATACTAAGCAATATAAGAGGTGGACCCCAAATAAACCGACCCCATAAGGGGGTGTGGCATCAAAAACAAAATGGCCACCCTGAGAAACTGGAAAATATAATTTGGGGCATATCTCTGCTTCTAATATTGGGTTTCAAGTGGTTTAAAATGCTAATTTATAGTTATTTGGCACGCCTAATCCATTGGGACATTATAGAAAACTGATTGGATGAATATCTACGGCACATATTTTCAAAATGGTGCAATTTTGTGTAAGAAATGGCACATTTCCGAGTGCTAAATTTGACGTAACTTAACGAGTGTTATATACATGATGTATGAATGAATGAATGAATGAATGAATGAATGGTTTATTTCGGAATATCAATATACATCGAGCTATGAATAAATAATAATTGGCAAATACTAATAATCATCTACTTGCAGGTCCAAGATGTCGAAGGTTGTGAAGATTGTGACTGGCAGTCGTGATGGGGCATCTTCAAAGGAAACTACACCAACACCTACGGATTGGGATAAATGCATCATCTACCAAGTTGACAGAGACGAACCAACCAGATGCCCTGCTAAGTAAAAAAGAAGTGACTGTTCAGGATACGAGACTTTCACTTACAATCTGTCCGAATTTGAAAAGCTGGGCAAAATTCCGTTTGACTTGGATCCAAAGCGACTTGACGAAGGCGAAGGCGTACAGCGAGCATTAGAAAAGCACAAGGCTTGGTGGCACAAAACCTGTTACAACAGGTTTGATTCCTATCATTTGGCGAGGGCAAGGAAGCGGGAATCGAGCGATCAAGCATAAGTACTCCAGTCCAGTGAAAACAAGGAAAAGCATTGGAATCGCCAAAGTACACCACACGAATGTATATTTTTTCTGCGGAGAAATAGGAGGAAAAGATGGACTCCATGATGCCTCGACGCCAGATATGAACACAAGGGTCAGAAATGCAGCCACATTCCTTCAGGACAGGGCACTCTTGGTCAAGCTTGGAATAACGGACTTGGTGGCACAAGACGCTCAATATCACGCTAAGTGTTTGGCTGCTCTCTATAACCGTGAACGTCATGCACGCGAGTACTCAACCGGTGGCGAAACCAAGGAGGCCGAGTCCAAGGCACTTGCACTGGCAGAGCTGGTCAGTGGTCACGTTCATAGAAGAAGCGAGAGATCCTGAATCACGTCCAGTATTTCGCCTTGCAGATCTCCTAAAAATGTACTCAGCCAGGCTATCAGAGATGGATGTTGTCATGGATGTTCGCCCAAACAGCACACGACTTAAAGAGGCACTGATAAGGATGGTTCCAGGCCTGAGAGCACATTCAGAAGGGAGAAACGTGCTGCTGATGTTTGAAGAAGACGTCGGTGCCAGCGTAAAGATTGCATGCGAGCAACACGTGGAGTCAGATGCGGTGATTCTAGCAAAGGCTGCAGAAATAGTGAGACGAGATATGTTCAAGATGAAGTACAGTTTCAGCGGGTCCTTTACAGAGAAATGCCAAGACGAAGCAGTCCCAGGAAAACTGAAAGCCTTGGTGAACATGATCTTAGAGGGGCCCAGCATACAAGATCAAACCAAGAATGACAAGTCCACTGGACTCACAATTTCTCAATTGATGATGTTTAACAGTGTTAAGCACCCAAGAAGACACGATGACAGGCCGTCCAAAGCTGTCCGTCACACGAGAGAAAGAGAAACTCCATTCCCCATATACCTAAGCCTCATGCTTCATTCGCATACCAGAAACAGGGAACTGATTGATAGCCTGCATTCCTATGGTATCTGCATTGGCTACAATCGACTCTTAGGTATATCGACTGAGTTGGCTAATCGAGTAACCAACTTCTACCATGATCAAAATTTGGTCTGTCCCCCACATCTCAAGTCTGGATGTTTCACGACGGGGGCAATGGACAACATTGATCACAACACAAGTTCCAGATCTTCTAAAGATAGTTTCCATGGAACAGCCATATCTCTCACACAACACCCATCATCAACAACAGAGGGTGCAGAGATAGGATTGACATCCAAATATGACAACACTACCAGCACTACAAGGATACGACCCTTGCCATCAGCGTACACAGAAGTTCCACCGGCTGGTCTAGATGGCACAGAGTATCACGTTCCACAAGTACAAGGTGACGTGCGTCCTGGGCTGACGTTGTCGTCGCTACCTTGGAAGAGGAAGATGCATGGATAGAGAATCATGCAGGGCATGGGCAACCCATTCACTGATGACGGGGAAGTTTTGGTCACGCTCGACACCAAACTAGTGATGGACCACTCAGTGGTTCAGACTCTACGAACAGTAGAAAATCTTGGTCAGACAAAGTACAGCAGATTTGTGGAGGAACGACTGGTTCGGTGTGAGCAACCACTTTCAAACACCATACAGAAGAACAACCTGGCACTCTTTGGGACACCAAAGAAACATGTCCCCAGCAGAGTCAGTAATCAGGTGGCTTCACTCAAGGCAAACTGTGCTCTATTTTCCCAGCTGTATATTTCGTGCCAGTCAAGGAGTGGAGGCCTCACCGAGTTCTTTGCCCACGAAAACCAGGCATGCCCTCCATCACTGTCGAATATGGGAAACATGAGACATGGTAAAAAGTCGGATCTGGTGCCATGCCTTCAGACCACCAAGCCTGACAAGGTCATTCCTGATTCTGACCCAGGTGCAGAAGCTGAGGTGCTGGATGGTGCTGCACTTGTACACATGCTGCCACCTAAAGATGTCAAGACCATCTTCAATGAATATGCCAAGTGCATATTTATGCCTTACATTCGACGACGTCTTGAGAAGGTTCGAAGACTAGACGTGGTCTGGGACCGTTACGTAAAGGACAGTCTCAAGCAGAGCACACGAGAAAGCAGAGGTACTGGACAACGCAGAAGAGTTCTGGCAACCACACCACTTCCAACCAACTGGCAGTCATTCCTACAAGTGGATGCAAACAAAGAAGAGCTTTTCCTGCTATTGGCGGAATACATCGCAGAAGAAACACCACCCGAGGGGAAGCACTTAGTGTCAACATTCGATACGCATGTTAAATGCACACCAGCTGACATGGACACAACACAGCTGGAACCATGCACACACGAGGAGGCAGATACTCGGATTCTGATCCATGTAGCTGACTGCGTGGCCCAAGGTTACAGGACAGTTAAAATACGCACGACAGACACTGACATAGTGGTACTAGCTGTTGCAGCAGTCCTCGATCTGGATATAGCAGAGCTCTGGGTCGCCTTTGGCACAGGGAAGACATTTCGGTATATAGGGGCCCACACAATCGCATCAAATCTGGGACACAGGAAGGCAGCAGCTTTGCCTTTATTCCATTGCCTAACAGGGTGTGACACAACCTCATCGTTTGCAGGACGTGGAAAGAAAAGATGCTGGGATGCGTGGAATATCTGTGACTCTCTGACAGACTCTCTCCTCAATCTTGCCAAAGCACCTGTTACCCTGGACTCGTCGGATCTGCAAACCATCGAGAAATACGTTGTATCTATACAACAGAACATGCGGACTGGAAACTGTGAATGAAGCAAGGAAACATCTTTTCGCACAGGGGTCAAGATCACTGGAAAACATTCCCTCAACTGAGGCAGTACTCTTGGAACACTGCAAGCGAGTTACGTACCAAGGTGGATACATATGGGGACAGATCCTCACACTCGTCCCTGTTCTGCCAAAGCCAAGTGATTGGGGGTGGACTATGACAGAACATGGTTGGTATCCACACTGGATAGCACTACCGGAGGCATCGCGGGCTTGTCAAGAACTCATACGCTGTGGGTGCAAGAAAACATGCAGGGGACTCGGCAAGTGCAAGAAAAATGAACTCAACTGCACAGAGCTTTGTGGCTGCCAAGGTGGATGTGCGCACTATTTACTGTGAGTATTCACACATGGTTCACAATATTTTGATCTCATTTCGAACTCTGGTTATTTGCTGTATAAGTTCTACAATAAAAGATGAGTTCTTTCCAACGATAGAGTTTGTTTTGTTGAATTTCTTCATTTAAATAAAAATGGACGCCATTTTGAAAATATGCAAATTAAAGTTTTGCAATCAATCAGCCTTATGCATTAATGTATCCAGAATACCTAAAGGCCATACTCTAGTATTATAAGCCATTCAAAAATGAAAATTGAAAGTGTATATGGGTTGCTACAGATATTTTTCAGTATCTAATGGTGGCCATTTTGTTTTTGATGCCACACCGCATTATCATCCAGATTTGGTTGGGGTCCACCCTTTATTTCATTTAATATATATCAAAGTGTACATGGACCAAATCTGTTGCTTTGATCACAATTTGAACAATACATTTGCTTAGAAGCTGTACTAGAAAGGTGGGTTTTTGTAAGTGCTTATGGGCCAGGAAGTGAAAGGAAGTTAGACGAGGTGGAGGGTTTTTGGGAGGATTTGAGAGATTGTCTGCAAGAGTTTGAAGAAATTTAAATGTTGTAGTTTTAGGGGACCTAAATGTTAGGGTAGGAAATGAGTCTGTTGAGGAAGTCATCGATAGTTTTGGTGTGGATGGTGTAAGTGAGAGTGGAGAAAGACTGATAAACGTATGTGGAGAGTGCAGAATGAGCGTAGGTAATACGTTCTTCAAAAAAGGCGTATACACAAGTACACATGGCATAGACTTGTGGATGTAGAGAGGGCATTGATGAATTATGTGCTGGTGACAAGGGAAAGTTGTGTAGACTGCTGGATGTGAATGTGCTGAGAGGTGAAGTGGAGGGCATGTCGGATCATTACCTGGTGGAGGGAAAGCTAAGAGTTAAGAGTTACAGGAGAATGCGAGACAAGCGTGAAGTAAGAGAGGTAAATAAAGTTAGTGAGTTAGAGAAGAGTAAAAGAGAGGGAGTACAAGGAAAGGCTAAATAAAAAGTGAATGAAAGTGAGAGAGATGGAAGAGAGAGAAGTAGAGGTTGAATGGCAACAGTCTAAGGAAGGAGTGAAAGCAAGTGCAGAGGTAGTATGTGATAAAAGGGAAGTAGAGGCAGAGGTATCAGGAAGGAAAGTGAGTGGTGGAATCATGTGGTGAGAAAGGCAGTTGAGGAGAAAAGACAGTGTTTTGAGAGTGTTTTACAGGATGGTAGTGTTGAGGTATGGGAGAGGTACAAGGAGAAAAAGAGAGAGGCAAAACGGAGAAATTAGAGAAGCGAAGAAAGATGCAAACGAAAGGTGGGGTCAAAGGTTGAGTGAGAATTTTGAAGAACAAAAGATGTTCTGGAAGGAGGTAAATTGAGCAAGGAAAGGAGGACAAAAGAGGGAAGAGTCAGTGAAAGATGCAAATTGAGAATTACTAGTGGACGGAGTTGAAGTGAGGAAAAGATATGCTGAGTATTTTGAATCTTTGCAAAATGTAAGAGATGGAAAAGAAGCAGTGACTGAAGCAGCAGTTGATGGAGATAGGCCACCCAGGTGGCAGGGAATGAATGAAAGGGTTGCGAAAAATTAGGTGAAAGAAGCAGTGAGACAAATGAGAGCGGGAAAAGCAGAAGGTTTGGATGGTATTGCTGTGGAGTGTATACGGAAGGGTGGAGATGTGATAATAGATTGGCTGGTGAGACTATCCAATGTGTGGTTTGTTGTGTCAATGGTACCAATAGACTGGAGGAGTGCATGTATTGTGCCGTTGTACAGGGGGAAGGGAGATTCGGCAGGAATGTTCAAGTTATAGAGGTATTAGTTTATTATCAGTGGTTGGAAAGCTGTATGGCAGGGTGTTAATAAAGAGGATAATAAATGGTATGAAAGTTGCAATAGGAGAAGATCAGTGTGGTTTTAGAAGGGGAAGAGGGTGTGTGGATTAGATTTTTGCAGTAAGATAGTTATGCGAGAAACATTTAGAGAAACATAAGGAGATACTTTGGGCTTTTATGGATTTGGAAAAAGCATATGATCGTGAGGATCGAGAAGCAATGTGGAAGATGTTAAGGATTTATGAAATTGGAGGAAATTTGTTAAGAGCAGTTAAGAGTTTTTATGACGGGAGCAGAGCGTGTGTTAGACTAGGAAATAATGAGTGTAGTGAATGGTTTGAGGTAAATGTAGGTTTGCGACTGGGTTGTGTAATGTCACCGTGGCTGTTTAATATATTTATGGATGGTTTGGTGAGGGACGAAAAAATGACAACTATGGGTAGAGGAATGGGTTTAGTAGGAAAGAATGGTAGAGATTGGAAATTGAATCAGTTGCTGTTTGCTGATAACACAGCGTTGGTGGCGGGTTCTGAGGACAAACTGCAGTGGGTAGTCAAAGAGTTTGGTGTGGTTTGTGGGAGGCGGAAACTGAAGGTGAGCGTCAATAAAAATTAAGTGATGGGGTGATCGTAGGGTGATTCTAGATGTGATGCTAGATTGGGAAATATTGGAACAAGTAGAGTGTTTTAAATATCTAAATATCTAGAAGGACGATAAGCAGGAATGGAGGTATGGAAGTGGAGGTAAAACAGAGAGTATGTGAAGGAAGGAATGTTTTCTGGGAGCAATGGGAAGTATGTGGAAGGTGAGAAATCTAGGAATGAAAGTTAAAAGTGCAATGTATCAAGGAATTGTTGTGCCAACAGGTGATGTATGGGCTGAGACATGGGCTCTGAAGGCAAAGGATAGAAGAAAGCTGGATGTAATGGAGATGAGGTGCATGAGGAGTATGTGTGGAGTTAATCATAGAGACAGATTGAGGAATGAAGAGATACCTACTGTAGGTGAGTGGGGCAGCAGGAACATTTGTCGGCCAGAGTGGACAGATGGGTGCTGAGCTGGTATGGTCATGTTGAACGAATGGAATATGAAAGGCTTACATAGAGAATATATGAGTCAGATACAAAGGGAGATAAAGGGCTAGGAAGACCCTCATTGAGATGGAGGGACTGTGCATTGTGTAAGACCAGCTTTGGGTGATAGAGAAATGACTATAAATCAGGCGAGGGAAGTGGTAATAAATAGGAATGAATGGAGAATGCTTGTTAATAGATGAGTGAACACATGGTCATTTGGGAGAAGGGGTCGGGTGCCAATTGGACTATATAATAGTCCGTCAGGCCTGGGGAGCCGGTATATATGAAGGATGCGCCTGGAAGTGTGGTGGGTGGGCTTGAGATTTCGGCTCGCTGCATGTTTGCCTGCTGAGACCGTAACCTCTCCAGATGGTCGGGGGCCGAGGGAGTTCTGGAGGGACCTTGGTGATCCCTGGTCTCTGGGTCTTCTCCTGAGTGACCTATATGTGTGTGACTTTGTGTTTTGCCTTTGTGTGTTCATTGTTTTCTATTGTGTTGTGTTGTCCCTATTCGAGCTTTGTCTCGAGTCGGCCACCCCCAGAACAAAAAATAGGAAAAATGGGGAATGGGCCTGAGTACATGCATACATAATTACATACATATACATACAAAACTCTATTGGATTTGAGGTAGGTATTAAAACTCCATGAGAAAGAAATAAAGTTTCGTTTTGAGTAAATCTGCCCTTCCTTAGAGTGAGATGACTGCTTGTAAATATTGTTGATAGGTGAAATGGGTGAATTTATTGGTTTAGTGAGTTAGCAAAATTATTTTGGAATCCCAGAATGACTCTTAAACTTTAGTTTTAATATGAATCTCCCGCCAATATGGCTAAAGTGCGCAAATTAAAATAGGATTTGATTTGATTAATTATCTAAATTACATTTATCTTAAATGTATTAACTATATAATCTTAAATGTATTAACTATATAATCTTAAATGTATTAACTATATAATCTTAGTATGATATATTTGAATAGTTAAAGAGGGAAGGAACCCCTGCAACTATCTTTTGTTAAATTGACTTATTGATGGATAACGAGCTTTTACAGCAGATGCCTTTTAAACTTGTAGTGTAGGATGCACCCCCACATCTCTTCACATCTATATATCAATGCCCCGCCAGGAACTCTGTTTCCATAGTTGGAGTTCATCTACATTAAGGGGGGTCACCGTTTTTTTTAATTATCTTTCTCTCCTGTTCTCTCTTTCCCTGGTTTGTATCCATCCGGCCCCATTCAGCCAACTGTGTTAAGACATTTATCCCCATCCAGGTGTCGATTTCTTCCTGGCGAGCGATAGCGAGCCAGCACTGTATGGAGAAATCCAACTTCGCCGGAGAACTTGTTCTATCGAAAAATGTACAAATTTAGCTTGCTGTCAAAAACAAATATATACAGTATATGCTGGCTCGCGGAAAATATTGACACCTGTTTGGGGGTAAGCGTCTTAAAACAGTAGGCTGAATGGGGCCGAATGGATACAATCCAATGAGAGAGGGAGAGAAAGAGAAAAACAAGCATGGTGGGCCCCCTTAAGCTACATGTTATATATGGCCATGTATACAATTCTTAGGGTAGGTCTAGTGTTATATTCGGCTACGGGTAAATTCTTAGGGTAGGTCTAGTGTTATATTCGGCTACGGGTAAATTCTTAGGGTAGGTCTAGTGTTATATTCGGCTACGGGTAAACATCGTCTAGCCTAGAGAGACTTCAATACAAAATTGAGGAGATTGGTAAGTTGCTATAATAAATGTTTGACTAAACTTTCATCTGAATTAAATTGACAAAAAGTTAACAGTACAGGTATTGTTTTAAACATTAATATCTCGGGTATATGATTTTTAATTAAATTTGATTAATGAAAATGTTATCTTCAGTATAAATATATATAACTATATTGAAAGTAATTGCACATATTCCAAAATGAGTGATGTACTTTTAAGAAAATCTATGGTTGAGAAATTTGGTTGGGTGACAAGAGCCTTTAATAGCTGTCAGGAGCTACAAAGACAGGAACACTGTCCAAAATAGTTTTCTTAGCTTTAGCTTTTAGCTTTAGCTATAGCTTAGGGACCCGCAGAGGGTTGCACACGTGCAATATGATATGCGGGGGTTGTGTGGGAAGTTATGGGACTAATGGGAAGGATGAGGATGAGGATAATGAGAAAAATGTTTGGTGATCCTAGCTTTAAAACTATCAGGAGTGGAACTGTTAACTATATGTGATGGAAGGTGATTCCACTCTTGGATGCTGCAGAGAAAAAAATAGTAACTAAATATGTCAGTACTTGCTTGGTATGTTCGGTTGTGGCTGCCTCTTGTGAATCGTATATTTGTACGTTGTAAGTATGTGTCTTTGTCTATGTCTACTAGATTGTTTGTGATTTTGTATAGCATTTGTTGTCTGTGTATTTGTCTTCTTGTTGCAAGTGTGTCTAATGTCTTGTTTAACCAAAGTGACCAATGTAGTGTGTCTATAACCATGTCTGATCCATCTTGCCGCTTTATTTTGTATTGCTTCTATTTTATTAATGTTGTTGTGAGTGTGTGGATCACAGATGGTGTCGCAGCATTCAATGTGTGGTCGAACTAGTGTTTTAAAAGCTAAACAATTGATGTCTGCATTGTTCCTCCTTAGGTTCCTGCGCAGGAAGTCCCAAATATAGGATCTAAAAATTCGGTGGCAGTCCCAAATAAACGATCTAAAAATCTGGTGGGAGAATTTAGAAGAGTTTTTCAATAAATTCGAGGAATTTTATATTAAACACAAGCAGTCTGAAAGGTTTGATGAAATAAGTCAGTCCTATGCAGATGCCTATGAAAACTACTTGACTAAACTCTCTATGTTGGAATCATTGCTGACAGAGACAGTTGCCGAGACAGGGATTAGTGGTACCGGTACTGCAGCTCCTGGACAACAAAGATTTAAGTTGCCACCTATAATCTTACCTGAGTTTGATGAGCAAAGGGATTGGAACACATTTTCGGATAAATATCAATGTTTAGTTCATGACAGGTCAGACATAACTGCGGTAAACAAGCTTGCATACTTGTTGGGCCATATAAGGGTTTTGCATTGGAACTGATTAAGGAACTTCCCATAAACAATAGCAATGAAAAATAGGGTTAAGTTAAAGGAGCAGGATTGCAAATTCACAAAGTTCCTTTGACTTGAAGATCCTTTTCAGCCTGGTGGGCAGATTAACCCCTACTATACCATTGCATAGTAGATTAAAAGTACTCTCCAGTACCAGACTTGTTGCCAAAAGCAATGAGACAACTCCCTCTCAGCTCAAGAGTTGGTGGGTAACTGACTCAGCCGGCCCGGAGTAGCTGAGAGGGGCCATGATAAGTACAAAGGAGTACAAAGGAAATAAAGCAAAAACAGATCTAGTGACCCCTCTATGCTGCTTTTCCTCGAAAACACTGAGAATCAAGTGTCCAAACAGTGGTTTAGAATGGATAAGGGAAAATTGGAAAGGGAACTACAGCCCTGGAGCTAATGTCTGTGGCAGGATTAGGGTGTTAGTAGGGGAAAGATGGGTTAGTAACATAACGCAATTATAGCTGCGGTTGTGGACGGCCATCGTTCACTTCCTCATCCTATCAACTCCAGTGTTCCTCAGGGCTCTGTCCTATCTCCTATTTTCTTTCTAATTTTCATAAATGATCTTTTCAACTGTACATCCAGTCCCATCCTTTCATATGCAGGCAGCTCTACCTTACACCACTCAATTAATTTTCCAGAATGCCCCAGCCAGCAGTCCCTCAAAAGCAAACATTATGAAGCCATAAAATACTTATCTTCTGATCTAGCTAATATTTTCAATTGGGGTAGAGAAAACCTTGTTGCATTTAATGCTACCAAGACTCAATTTATCCATCCTACTACCCGTCAGGAACCTCCAGAGGACTATCCCGTATTCTTCAACAATACAAAAATCAACCCTTCATCTTCTCTCAATGTTCTCGGTATCTCTTTTTCTTCTGCTCTTACTTGCAAGGACCATATTACAAGTCTCGCTAAGGCAGCCTCCCAGAAGGTGGGTATGCTCAACTGCCTCAAGGGGTTCTTTACCCCTGCGCAGCTTCTTGCTCTGTACAGGGGCACAGTGCGTCCTTGTATTGAGTATTATTCACATGTGTGGGGAGAATCCTCTCACACCGCACTCCTAGACAAAGTAGAAAGGAAAGCCTTTCGTATCATTAACTCCTATCCACTCACCAACTCTCTGCAATCTCTCTCTCTTCGCCGCAGTGTTGCATCTCTCTCGCTATTCTATCGCTACTACAATAATCAGTGTTCCTCGGAGCTTTCCCAGTGTATACCACCTCCTCTACGTAAGGTACGCAGTACCCGCCTTGCAACACAATCCCATCCCTACTCTGTGCAACTCTCCAACCCAAGAGTGAAACGCTATTCTCAGACTTTCTTCTATTCAACTGCTGAGCTCTGGAACTCTCTCCCAGAATCAGTCTTTCCCTCTTCCTATGACTTTGTTTGCTTCAAACTCTATGTGTCCCGGCATTTTAGCTCGAACGTCCCTTGATTTTGGCCCTGTCACTCTTTGAACTCTGGGGGAGGCACTCGCTGCAGGCAGTTATGCCTTTTGTCTCCCTCATTCACATAGAAAAAACATTTAATCTTTTGTATATCTGGGGAAAAGAGAGTAACGTTTTAGTAATATATATATGCAATAATCTTTGATGAATCTGAGGGGGGAATAAATTATAGTTATTCATTTACAAACGCAGTCAGTCGCGGGTTTGAGGTAAGATATTTGTCTAGGCGAAGTTTAAAAGAATCAATGTTGCTGCAGTCTGTAACGTCTCAGGGAAGCCCATTCCACAAGTTGACAACTCGATTGAATAAGAAATTCTTAGATTCGTGCAAGTTAAATGATTTACCAATAATTTTGCAACCATTTCCCCGCGTGTAATTAGATTGGTCGATAGTGAAGTACTTACTACTGTTCATATTGTTGATGCCTTTGATGATTTTAAACACTTGAATTAAATCGCCTCTTAATCTGCGGTGGGTTAAAGGAAAAAGATTTAATTCTCTAAGACACTCCTCATGTGGTTTGTTCTTTAGGCTAGGTATCATTTTGGTAACTCTACGTTGAACTCGTTCTAGTTTGTCTATAGATTTATGCTCAAATGACCTGCCTATAAAGCCAATTATTTTGTATGCTTTCTTAACAACTTCTGAACATTGTTGACTCGGTTTTAGGTTACTCGATATTGTTACTCCCAAATCAGTTTTTCTGTCTACACTCTTAAACTGGGTGCCATTCATGGAATAGTTTGCTTTCTCATTTAGGTATCCGATATGTAGTACTTTACATTTATCCGCATTGAAACTCATTTGCCAAATTTAGGCCCAACATGACAACTTATCTAGATTGTGTTGCATATCGTCAACTTGATCTTTTGAGAGTACGCTATTTGCAATTTTTGTATCATCAGCAAACTTTGAGAATGAACAGATTAGACCTTCATCTATGTCGTTGATGTAAATTTGAAAGATAATTGGTCCTGGTACCGATCCATGGGGTACCCCGCTACTTACATTGGTCCATTTGGATGCCTTACCGTTTATGACTACTCTTTACTTTCTGTCGCTGAGCCAATTTTCTATCCATTTCAACACACCGTCTTGTACTCCATGCGCTTTTAGTTTTAGCAGTAAAAGTTTGTGGGAACTTTGTCAAAGGCCTTTTGAAAATCAAGGTATATATAATATCTAAAGCTTTACTTTCATCATAGAGGTTGAGGATATCGTGGAACAAGTCTAAGATGTTTGTTAAGCAGGAACGTTTGTTATGAAAGCCGTGTTGAGTATCTCTAAGTATGTTATTTTCCTCTAAGTGATTTACGAGTCTGTCTCTTATGAGTGTTTCTAGTATTTTACATACAACTGAGGTTAAGCAAATTGGACGATAGTTACTAGTTAAGGATTTGCTGCCTTTTTGAATATCGGTGTTACGTTGGCGAGCTTCCACTGATCAGGCTAGTTCCAGACTGGAAGGATTTATTGAATAGCAATGCCAATTGTTTGGAGAGCTCATCCTTAGCTTCCTTTAGAACTCTGGGAGAGATTGTATCAGGTCCAGGCGATTTATTTACCTTGAGTGTATCTTAACAATTCAATACTTCTCTCTCTGTAATAGTGATATTGCTTAGAACATCAGAATTATCAATCTGAATCGGCGATGCTGTAGGGATAAATGTTACCAACTCCCAACAGCAGTTTCTCCAAGTCATGTTAGCAGCTCCAGCTTGATATTAGCAGAACAAGCAGAACGGCCGAGAGCCGTTGCTGGTACTGGTGAGTCACGTTTTTACTGATGGCTGTGCGCTGTCGCTAGTATAGTAGGGGTTAAAAAATATCGCTTTCGGTCAGTGATATTTGGTTCTTGCTCCTGTCCCTTCTTGTTGTGCAGCACTTTGAGATATCATTTCAAGAAGACAGACAAGCCGGAAATGGGTCAACTGTTTTACATAGATAATCTTCAGGGCGTTGCTGACAGTGAAGAAGAGGTGATTGAAATCTACAATTTGGCAAGGCAAGAATATAATAAAGTCAATATGCCACTACACCAGATAAGAGGAAACTATCCTGATTATCAAATGCCAGTGTCAACCAGTGTTGGCATTGCAATGGAAAACTAATACTGAAATCCCTGAGATTTCCTGATGTAATACTCTCAAAATGCACACTCTTAAGTCGAACCTCTATGATGTTCGACCAATTGCGCATAATTAGTCTAATATTAATTAATAGGAAGATTTTAGTTCAGGAAGCCTGGAGAGAAGCTTTGAGTTGGGACACTCCATTACCTGAAAAGTATGCACAAGAGAGGAGAAAATTGCAGGTGGAATATGAAAAGGTATCCTCAGTCAAATTTCCTAGAAGATGCGATCTACGTCTGACAATGAGTGTGCTCAATTGCATGTATTTTGTGATGCCTCATCTAATGCGTATGGGGTGTAGCTTATTGTGTCAATGAAGTACAATCTACTTTGATTATGTCCAAGTTCCGAGTAGTGCCATAAAAACGACGTACCCTTCCACAGTTGGAGCTGACTGCTTTTGAACTGGGAACTCAGTTAGCGACTTATCTAAATCGCATGTTTTACTTTATAGGTGAGACATATAGGCCTATATGGACAGATAGGGAGACATGTCTACACTGAATAGCTAAGGATGATAGTCACATAGTTTATGAGCGCAACAAAGTACACATGATAAAGGTACTGCAAATGAACTTACAATTTCTACAGGACATGTTCAAGGATAACCCGGCTGATCTTTTAACCCTCTCAGATCTCAATAAGTTTTTTATGTTTCTATGGACAGGCGACATACTGTCTGGGCAGTTGGTTTTCTCTATTTATTAGTGGCCCCTCCATCATTGACGATATGCCTATTACATAATAGCTCTCTTTCAAGCCCTCGCGTCAGCATGTTTGAAACAGCCGCCACAGGAAGAAAGAGTGTCAACATCATATGTGTACACTAATTCTCTTATGGAATCGTCCTTATGATTGGGTACTCACTACGAAAAAACTTTGTAAAAAATAAAATATAAAATTTAACTCAAGAAATGCTATAATTAAGCTTCCCAAACTTGTGGATGTCTTCCCGTGGATCCGAGACGCTGCTCCGCCCAGTGCCATTACGTTCTCCTTCTCCTCCCTGTGTCCGTGCTGAGTAGAATCGCTTAGTCTGTCCTCCCTTCATTCTGCATTCTTTCGTCTCTTAGTGAGTCTTTGCTCATTTGTATTTATCTGAGATGGTCTAGAATAGGTTTATATTAGTTAGGACGGGCGTCCCCATTGGCACGTCCAAGGAGTGTGTTAAAATAGGGTACAGTGTTAGGCGTCCATGCGGTCCCTTTTCAACACGCTCGCCTTTGTTTTTTTGGGGTTTTTTTTTTCAGCTTTAGCTTTGCTCTTACTAGCTATTTAGGAGGCTTCGTATATGCAGGGCTACGTTACTTGACCATCTATCAGATGTAGTAGCAGGTGTTGTTATCGTCTGGCAGGCGCTCTGGTTTCAGAGTTGTCCCACGTGGTGGGGAACTATCCAGAGTCCGAGTCTGTTTTTTTCCCCTCTGGCTCGGGGCGACGTGTGGTAGCTGGTTGCTGTGTCGTCTCTGGAGGTAAGACTGTCGAGTGTCGTCGTGCTGCTTGCCCTCGGCCTCGTGGCCAACCTCATTTAGGGGTTATTCTCTATGGCTAGGAGGTATTATTAATTAGTGAATTAAATAATAAGTATAGCCTTAATATATGACCTTTGCTTTCATGTGGTGACATTATACATGATTCGAAGGTGTCATGAGACGTTCTGACGTAATTTTATGTGTGGTTTGTGGGTTTCTTTCTTGGTTTGACAAGTTAGCACTCACAAAGGGTTGGTGTTTCCCTACGACGTCCAGTGAGGTAAATAAACTATCACTCTCGTCATCGTAGGCAATCCGATAGTTAATAACATTCGATAAGAATAATCACGAGTATGGGTCAGTGACACATTGTCATAGATAAGCAGTCATATAACCTTCATAGAAAAAGTCATCGGGGTTTTTCAAAAGAAAGGTTTGACGGAAAATTAGAGTAGCAAGTGGCGCTACATCTAGTTTTCCGGTGTATTTGAGGTATAAAATGTGTGAATGTCTCGGTTTATCCTTATGAGCATTGATTCTTGGAAATTTCTTTTCCAGATCACAACACAGCAACCTCGGCACAGGACTCAGGTAGGGGGGCCGATCCAGGCGGGGGAGGGGGTCGTTCACCATCATGCCTTTAATCACTCTGTGCTCAACTCTGTGTTTATTAATCCCATTGTTTAACCATAAACTTTGTGTAAAATGTGTTAAGGTGCTTGGACCGATCCAGAGGCATCTGGTTGTCCAAGAAATGCAGGATTTGTACAGACCTTAGGAGTGGGTTACTTGATCATCGTGATCCCGCTTGCCTTGTATCACTGCTAGAAATTAAAACTTCTTTCAATAATTACACAAAAGACATCGCTCATAAAGCTCTTCATTGTGATGACGAAAATCTTTGGGACCATTTGATTATCAAATCACAAGTGAATAAAACTCCTCCTTCCCGGTCCAACTCGAAGTCTAAAGTAAAGCCAAAAGTTCTATCAAAAGAAATTGTGAGCAGCCGTGATAGTAGTGACTCTTCAACTAAGGCCGCCCCCCCCCGGCCGATCGAAGAGAGCGCGGTCGGTATCTCAACGAGAGGACCGACCCAGGTCAAGATCTAGATCGCCGCTCAAGCAATCATCGAAGTCATCTGTAGGTGCTTCAAGATCGCATAAGAAAAAGAAAACTGAACCGGCGTCGTCTAGCGCACAGAGTTCAGATGGGAAGGGTCTTAAGAAATCCCGTACGGAGGCGACGTGCTCGCGACTCCGGCAATCGCCGGGGTCTCGTCCTCCATCCTCCGCTCCTACCTCTACCATGTCTCACGTCCAATCTGCCAGTTCAGAGATGGGGACGGAGGACGTTGAGTCAACTCCCAGGGAAGGTTCAAGTGAAAGAAACTCAGTGTTTCAGGCTTTCAGTTTTGCTATACCTCGGGTAGATAAACTTAGTCATTCTCGAAGGGTTCCGTCAAAAGTCTTGGCTGACCAGTATAGAGGTTACCCGGTGAGTGAACGTCACAGTGATAGCCAGAGTGCAAAGACTAGGGTAGAACCAGACGGTCATAGCGTTTGGCGGCACCTACAACCAGTGCAAACAGGTACACATAGACAATACCCGGCAGGGACCAGGGTCAGTGTTCAGAACATTGACCCAGTACCTTCATCCGTCCCAGACTTGTCATGGGAAGGTCTGTAACATCATTTACTCTCCGAAGTAGGGCAACAACCGGAAGAGATGGAAGTGGTACGTGAAGAGCAGGAGGAGGTAGAACCTTTATCCTCTGCTCAACTCGAACACTTATCTAGTGGGTCAGAGGTAGACTCCGTAACGTCTAAGGTGTCACAGAAAGAGTATGTGACGAGAGATGATTTACAGTCAATTTTACATAACTGTTTGCAAAATTTACAGAGTCCAGTAACATTACCGGAAATCCACACCAGCTCTCCCACCTGCCTCCTCTGCACGTCTGTTTGCAGACTGGTCAAAGGTTGACGGCCTGAATGACATAAAAGCTCTTGCTTTAACACCTTACGAGCGGCCTATGCGGTTTATTTATGTGTACCGCACAGCGGGGTGTTTTTAGCCAAAATAGGGCTGTTTACGTGATCATTTTCATGCCTAAATAAGACCCAGAACGTAAAACAAGTACCTATCCCTGAAAGGGCATAAACAGAGCTTTCGAATGACACCATAACGATCCTTGTATGATGGATAGTTTTCTTGCAATAACCGTGCAACGCGAGTGCAAAAAGCAGGTAATTCGGTACTTTCGGTACATAATTGAGTATGTAGCGAGTGAGAGAGGGAGGAGGGAGCTGAGATTTGTGTCAGTAGGTTCGCCGCGGTGGTCTGGAGCAGTCATACGCTCGCTAGTCTCCTGCCACCACTTGTCTCTCTCTCTCAGCCACATTACGTGCTGAAATTGCCACTCGAGTTATGTCGAGCGCCGCCACATAGTCCAGCTTTATTTAACTCGACTTATGTTGCTCGCCGCTAATTAAGGGTTAATTACACAGGAATTGGACACAACTCTGGTTAACCCGCTGAGTACCAGCTAAATATTTATAAATGTACCACCCAGGACCGGCTGATTCTGATTTTTTTTTTATTCCAGAAACAATAGCGAATGGGTTAGGAATGAAGGAAAAAACACGAAAAACCGATCAAAAAGCTCAACAAATGGTCCTACAGAGCCCCCGAAAACGGATTTTACAAGAGTAAAATATTGAAGGCAATTTCCCCAAAAAAACAAGTTTTTGCGCGCTCACGCACACGCGGTTGGGCTTTGAGAGTTTTCAACCATCGTCATGGGTGCGTGGTATACTTATACAGTTCCCATACAAATCTGAGCCCTCTAGGTGCCATAGGACCGGAGTGACACTGACGCAGACGTCTGCGTCGCTGGGGTTTAGCGTTACATACATTACCGACGCACTGTTTCTGTCACTGGGGCTCAGTGGGTTAACGATCAGTCCGGCAACCCAGTCCTGCAGGTGAGGCAGGTGGGCACAGGTCCGTGGGTAGACTGGGAGACAGAAGCACAACAGTTTGCCACCGCTATTACTTCTAAGTCCTCCCATCAAATACCTCAAGAGACTCATTCTTGGTTTTCATTACCGATAACCAAGGCCGAGAGAGATCCACCTGTTATCTTAAGTTTTCTGTCTGCCCCTAAATTGTTTTTATGGGAATTGCAGGATCCCTTTTCAACTCCTCCCCCGGCGCACCTGGATAAGGATTTCAAAATGCGTCAGAAAGCATTAAGACTATTCTCTCAATTACTGCTGAGTCGACAAATAGCCCAGTCTCTCATTAGAACCATACAAGCTATTAATGATTCAGATGCCAGGAAAGCAATGGAATTATCCTGGCGCCTAATGCTACACAATTCAATCCAATCACTGGGTGACGTCAGGATAGCCTTGTTGGAGGCAGTCCGGGCACGTCAAGACCTACGGGTCTATCTGGTAAAGAAATTGACGGACGACATTGGTCGCCGGGTAATTTTGTCACCAGTGCTTTCACCCACCTTAGTTTGCCCCAATACCTGGCAAACAGTGTTCAATTTAGTAGATGCAGCTAGGCCGGGTGCTTCACAAGCTAGAAAGGAGCATTTCAAATTCTCTAAGCCATATGCAAAACCTAAAGTCAGTCCAAATGCTCAACCTAGTGGGTCGAAGTTCTTTCAGGGCTCCAAGTCTCCTCCAGCACAAGGAAACACTCAGGCCAAATACAAACAAGGAAAGAACTCAGGTAAATGGTTCAAGAGTCAACCTAAACACAAATCTGGTCAAGGGTTCAACTCCTGCCAAGGCTAGCCAGCCGTCTAACCCTACCCTACCCCCCTCAAAAAATTAAACAATTCACAAACTCTCTCACTCCCGGGGCCTGTTGTGGACGAGTTGGATTAGAGTGTAGTTACGCTGGACAAGCCCAGTCAAGCAACTGTGTCATTTCGGGCGTGTCACTGGGCTTGGCCCCGGCGGACTTGGGCAAGGACAGTGGTACGCAAGGGTATAACTTGGCAGTGGCTCCGGCGACCTCGTTTTCGTCAACCACTCTAAATCAATCATGTTTCTCTAGAGGTGGAGTCACTAGTCCAGGAAATGATCACTAAGCATATAATTGTCCAGGTCAATCCAACTTGCCCAGTTTATATGTCCAGACTTTTTCTCGTACCAAAGAGGGACAGTGTTCAGATGAGACCAGATGTAGACCTGTCTTGTTTGAACCAATACATTCACAACGCATCATTCAGGATGCTCACTGTGAATCAAATCATGCTAACACTTCCGCCGCAAGGGTGGATGTGCTCATTAGACCTGACAGAAGCCTATTGGCATGTCCCGGTAAACAAAAGGGTCCAAAAATTCCTCGCCTTGAGGATAGAGCATCAGACTTATGTCTTTCAGTGGATGCCCTTCGGGTTGAACCTAGCACCGAGAATATTTACCAAATTAGTCCGACAAGCTTTACTACCTCTTTTAAATCAAGGAATCAAAGTGTTTTGGTACTTAGACGACTGGCTAGTGGTAGCAGAATCAGAGAGTCAATACCGACATCATGTAATTCAAATTATAAACCATGTACAATCCCTGGGGTTCAAGGTCAACTTGGCAAAGTCGAACCTTGTCCCAACAAGGGTAATTCAGTGGATAGGGCTGGTCTGGGACACAGCACATCTTACTCTCAGTCAGAGTGTGGACAATCGAAATAGATTTCGAAAGAAATTGTTTTGTTTTCTTCACAGTCTGACAACCACGAGAAGGATGTGGGAGTCCCTGATCGGCTCTCTCAACTGGATTCAACTTACAGTAAAGTTGGGCCGGTTGAAAGTAAAGAGATTAATTCTGGAAGGAAACAAACATTTTCCGCTATTGCCGGCGGGAAAGTTATGGCGAATTCCAACGTTAATTCACAACTTACTATCGGTTTGGGCGAGACAGGAAACATTGCACTCAATAATAACGTGGACGTCTCCTCCACCTACGATATGGATAGACACAGATGCTTCAGGAACAATAGGCTGGGGTTATCAGTCAAGCCTCGGCCATCAGGGTCAAGGGCTTTGGTCCCAATCCGACAATTTTCACATAAATGCGAAAGAGTTGTTAGTCCCCTTATTTTTCCTACGGGCTCACAGCTTCACCTTGCGGGGGAAATCAGTAGCCTTTCGAATGGACAATTTTAATGTAGCTTCATGCATCCAAAAACAAGGGTCAACGAGGTCTCGGAAGTTGCTAGAGTTGTCGGAAAATATTTTTGTTCTGGCAGACAAGCTGAACATTCATCTTCATGCATCATACCTGCCGGGCGTAGCCAACGTCTGGGCAGACGCCCTGTCATGGAGACAGAGCACTGTAGTAGAGTGGTCTCTCAAGCAAACCATCTTCAACCAGATGATTGCAGAGCCATACCGTCCACAAGTGGACTTATTTGCGTCAAAGGAAAACCACAAATTTCCTTTCTACCTAACCCGCCGGGAAGTAACTGTGGCGGGGGGTCCAGACGCATTGATGGAGGATTGGAACAGGTGGAATTCCATCTATCTGTTTCCGCCTCCAGACGCTTCACTCATGTGTCAAGTAGTTCGCAAACTGCGGGACTACCACGGTGTAGTCTCGATAATCGCGCCCCTGTGGCCGGCTCAGGTGTGGTACCACATGTTAAAGACGTGGTGCGAGAACCCGGTATCACTCCCGATCTCGTACTTCCACTTAGAGACGATTGGCAACCTAAAGACCTCGCTGACTTTTTCATTTTGGATATTCAGAAGGTAAAATGGTTAACTCTGTATGGTGAAAGTGTCACTAATAAGTTTTAAATCAGTACACTCTGTCTACCAGGCGTCAATATCAGTCCCATTGGAAATCTTTTACAACCTGGATAGTGGAAACGGCGCAAACTGATGCATCAGTAACTTTCATTTTCAAATACCTGGATTACTTATTTCAACACAAACGCCTTTTCGTAGTAACATTTAAGAACCAACTGTCAGCTATCAGAATCCCCTTTTATGATTTAACAGGGCTATCTATACCGCAGGAGACGGGCTTTATGAGGGCATGTTTCAAGCTTCGCCCACCACCCCGTCAGCTCATGCCTATCTATTCGCTAGACAAAGCATTGTCTTTACTTCATTCTCATAAATATAATCACTCTCCATCCTTATGGCTTTGGGCCACTGGTAACTGGGTGTCTGAGCTGGCGGCGATGAGCAACGAACCTAATTGTCTCAGGTTTGGGAGGCGCAATGTCAATGTCCAAATTGCGCCATCACCCACTTTTATTGCAAAAAATTAGCATAGTGATCATGTTTTTTCTGATTTTACGATCCCGGCGCTAAAGCGAGGGGATACACATCATATATTATACCCAGTACAATCTCTTATTAAGTTTTTGAGAGTTTCAAACCCTCAACAACAGGGAGCTCTCTGAGTTAATAGTACAGGCAAGCGCATCACGAAAAGGAAATTAGCATCTTTACTTGTAGAGGTTATTAGAGAAAGTAACCCTGATCTAGTGGGGAGAGCCCACGATATCAGAAAGTGGGCAGTGTCATTAAGATTCTTACAAAAATGTTCAGTCGATGATATTGCTAACACACGCTTATGGGCATCTAATCATGCATTCTGACGCGCTACCTGTCTGTTGCCTTGGATAAACCAAAACTCACTGTGTGGCATTACGTCAACGGGTCTAATTGGTCTTTGTGCTAGTAGTATTAAGAATAATTTTAAGTGTGAAAAATTAGGGGGGGGGGGGGTAATGGAGAGCTAAGACCTTCAGCCCCTCCGCTGGATAATGTGATGAGTATACGAGCTGTGATACTTAAGTGTTGAACTGGTTATACAGTTCCAAATTATATTTTAATTATAAGTGATATATATCAATAATAGTTACAACTATGAGATATATGCAATAAGTTGTACAACAATATACAGTACTTATACGTACAAGTTAATTTTATTTTTGTCAAAGAATCAGGAATTACTAAGCATTATTTTTATGAATCTCAGATGTGATATTCATTACCTACATGTGCCTGCAAGGTTATGTACAAGCAGACTATCTTCGAAGTGCGCGGTCTGCTTCTCTTTCCATTTTTATTCCAAAAATATTGTATGTATACAATAAATTTAAGAATGCTATTTTGAGTGTTTTTTCTCAACCAATGGTTGATTTTGTTGGATATTGTCACGAATGTCCCCCTCCAGTCTTGAGATATCAGGCATATCGTCAATGATGGAGGGACCACTAATAAATTATAGGTTTGAGTCCCAGAGGGATGAATGAAAACCTAATATTTAGTGGTGGACCCGAAATCATTGACGATGCAGGCCCTCCCTTCCATCCCCTTTCCATTCGTTGATGTCTTAAGTTTAATCTTGATATGTCATTGAAGAGCGTAATGGCGCTGGGCAGAGTAGCGTCTCGGATCCACGGGAAGACATCCACAGGTTTGGGAAGCTTAATTATAGCATTTTTGAGTTAAAATTTTTTTTTTTTTTTTTTTTACGAAGTATTTTTCGTAGTCAGTACCCAATCATAAGGACGATTCCATAAGAGAATTAGCCTACACTTATGATGTTGGCACTCTTTTTCCCTGTGGAGGCTGTTTCAAACATGCTGACGCGAGGGCTTGAAAAAGAGCTATTATGTAATAGGCATATCGTCAATGATTTCGGGGCCACTACTAAATATTAGGTTTTCATTCATCCCTCCAGTGACTCAAACCTATATTGTTCCAGTTCACCCTGCTCCCCCAGCTATGAGAGTTGCCAGATACCCCCACATATAGACTAGTATACCAGATATATTGAATCCTAAATGGACGCGATCACGTTTTTAGTGTGGTTTTATCAAATTTTGTAAAGGCTTAAGGATGCGATCGCGTCCATATGTACGCGAGGACAAAAGTACCTTAGGACACGATTGCGTCCTCTTTCCAATTTTCCCTTACCCACTCTAAACCACTGTTTGGACACTTGATCCTCGGTGTTTTGGAGGACAAGCAGCCTAGAAGGGTCACTAGATCTGTTGTTGCTTGATTTCCTTTGTACTCCTTTGTACTCATGTGCGCAAGAGGGTTAAACTGAGGAGCAAGTGTAAAGAAACTGAGTATTGATGTTTTGTGGTTTCAGGGTTCGGTTTGGCTACGTCAGTGTGAATGACCAGAACAAAAACTATACCAGAAGGTGAATGAGGACCAGGTACATGAGGATCCACCACTTATCCCGGAGCCAACAGTAATTGACATTATCAGGTTTTCCAGTTTGGGCAAACTCTTAGCAACCACTATATATATATATATATATATATATATATATATATATATATATATATATATTCTTGAGGTAGAAGGTAAAGATGAAGGAATGAGACCCACTTACCTACTGGATCAAAAGGACTCAAGCTGAGAATTATGATGAAGAATTGACCCAGCTACGCAAACCCAATCCCAAGCCAACAAAAGAATGAAAGATCTTGGGTTGTACCTAGACAATCAAGAATTAATATGTTGTCGAGATCGTACTGATAAAGCTGATCTTCCCTCCAAACTCGGCATCTGATCCTATTGCCCAAAGATAGAGATCACACCAAGCTGATGGTATTAAAAGCTCATGAAACCTCTAAACACGGTGGGGTAGCAGACACTCTAGCCTATATACGGCAAAGGTATTGGATATCCCAGAGACGACAAGCTGTTAAACGCTGTATCAAGAATTGCATTATTTGTAAGAGGAATACAGCTATAGCTATTCCTTACCCGGGTCTACCAGCTCTCCCTCCAGACCGCATTCACCAAAGGAAGCTGTTTGAAGTAACCGGTGTGGACTATACTCGTGCCATCCCTCTCACAGAAGATGATGGACCACCCAATAAGGTTTATATATGTCTATTCATCTGTACTTACACTCGGGCAATACACTTGAAGATAACGGAGGAAATGAGATCTGAAACATATATACATTTGTTTAAAAGATTTGCAGCTTGACGATCTTGCCCCTCAGAGAAATTGGCGTGACTTGTTAGCCTTAGGTCATATAACATGATGTGACACATCATACTTCTCTGGGCCCCAATCTGTGATGAGAAATATTTGGTTACTATAACTCTATTGGATTTGAAGTAGGTATTAACCCCTCCGACCCCAAGGAAGCACGTTATTCGTCGCCTATGTATGTAACCCACAGTATCAGCGACGCAACGTATGTGACCGCCTTAATTTATCTTGTCCTATGGCACCTAGAGGGTTTAGATTTGTATGGGAACTACTTTAAGATCCCACGGAATAATACCGATGGTTGGCAACCCTCCAAGTCAGCCGCGTGAGTGTGGGCGCACGCGGGAGTGATGGGCCAATATATTGCCTACCCATCACCCAATGATAATGGTGACTTACCCCCGCTCCCCAGGACCCCCAAATGAACTAGGTGAGCGATTTTATGTTGTTTTTCCTTTATTACTAATCCATACCATGTGTTTTCAGGATAAACAAAAAAATGAAAAGTGGCTGGTCGTGGAGTGTCATTTATTATTATATCGCTTGGGGTCCATGGCGTTAAATATCCATGAGAAAGAGACTAAAGTATAATTTTTTAGTAAATCTGCCCATCTTTAGAGTTAGGTGACCGCTTGTAAATATTGTTAATATATGAAATGGGTGAATGTATTGGTTTATTGAGTTAGCAAGATGGTCTTGGGATCCAAGAATGAATCGTGAAGCATAGTTGTAACTTGAATATCCCGCCAATATGACGAGATTGCGCAAATCAAAATAGGATTTGATTTGACTATTTAAATTAAATTGATCTTAATTGTATTATCTCCAGCAATGTTATATAGCATTAGTAGGATTTTTTTGAATAGTTAAAGAGGAACTGAACCCCTGTAACAATCTTTTGTTTAATTGACTTAATGATGGATAACACGCTTTTCCAGCAGACGCCTTTTAAACCTGAACAGTGTAGGACGCACCCCCACGTCTCTTCACATCTATATATCAACGCCCCGCCAGGAACTATATATCAACGCCCCGCCAGGAACTATATATCAACGCCCCGCCAGGAACTATATATCAACGCCCCGCCAGGAACTCTTCTTCCAAAGTTGGAGTTCATTAAAGGACTCAACCTATATCAAAATTAAGCCTAAGCTAAGTCATGTTATATATGGCCATTATACAATTCTTAGGGTAGGTCTAGCGTTATATTCAGCTAGGAGTAAACATTGTGTAACTTAGAGAGACTTCAATACAATATTGGGGCGATAGGTAAGTTGCCTTATTGTTTTGTCATTTGTTAATGTGGGTTAATAGGTTAACCTAACCTAACCTAACTTTTTATTCCAGAATTCATTTTATTTTGGTGGTGCCCCAAACATAATTTAGGCTATACATATTTTGATTTAACCCATGATGAAAATACGCACACCGACATTGTAGGCTATAGTATTATTAATTCACCACACAAATTCATACTTCCTGGTTTTTCCTTGTGCTAAAACGGGACAGTCACAAGTGCCGTTCAGTCATCGATCTGTCGGCTCTGAACAAGTTAATTTACAACAAACGGTTCAGAATGTTGATTGTTTCCCATGTACGATTGACTCTCTGGCCCTTTGCCTGGATGATCACTCTAGGCCGTTCAGATGCGTAATGTCATGATAAAATAAACAACAAATTTAAAACATTCCTGCTGATCAGGCTCTTTTCTTTCAATGCCTTTCCTTTGGGCAAAATCTTGTGCCCAGGTAAATTTCAAAGCTAGTCTGACACCTCGAAGAAGGCATAACCGCCTTTTGGTATCTGGATGACTAAATGATCATAATAGACTCGCCTCACCTGTGCCTAGAACATACAGAATGAGTTATTCGGCATGTAATCACCCACAGGTTACGACTAAATTTTCAATAATCAATTCTTGTTCCTTTAAGACTCACCCAGTGGGTGGGTGTGCTATGGGACCCACATTTGCTCATGATCTGGCAGAGCTCCGACAACATCGCCCAGTTCTGACGATAGCTATTTCTATTTCTCCACAGCAAAACTATAACACGAAACCAATGGGAGTTATTTATTTACACGCTCAACTGAGTCAAATGGCCGTTCCGTTGGGTTCTTGGAATTAAAAAAAAAAATTGTTTTAAGGCAACAAGTGCTTTCCACTCTCACCAGCAGGGAAACTTTGGCCCGTTTCACAGCTCATTCTAAATTTCCTGGCATTTTGGGCCCAACAGCAAATCTCCAACTCAGTTCAATTGTGGACAGAAAATCTACCGTCAGTATGGGTAGACACAGATGCATCAAGGATTCTCGGATGGGGCTAACAGTCGTCCAAGGGTCACCAAGGTCAAGGTCTGTGGTCCAAGTCCAACACAATTCACATAAATGTCAAAGAGTTAACTTTTCCATTGCATTTTCTTCAAACTCATGGCACCTCCATAAAAGGCAAATATCTGGTGTCACGAATAAGCAATATGAATGCAGTAGCCTGCATTCAGAAACAAGGTTCAGCAAGGTCTTATGTGTTACAGTCTCTCACGGAACAGATATATGTGCTACCCCACAATCTCCAAATATCTATCCATGCAACACATCTGCCCGGCGTTGCCAACCCAAGGGCAAATGCTCTCTCGAGAGCATGGAGCACAATTCTGAAGTGGACCCTCAAGCAAAACCTTTTTCAACAAAATTATTTCCTTGAAATACAACTCACAAGCATATCTGTCAGATTCCAATTAGACGAGCAAGTTACCGCACTAAGTAGCTCTAGCTCTTTTGGAGCAAACCCCCATGTTTTGTGAGGACTGGAACATTTGGAGGTCCATCTTTCTGTTTCCACCTACAGACGCATCAGTAATGTGCCGCATAGTCAACAAACTACGGGACTATCAAGGGATGGTTTCTGTGATAGCTCCAGTCTAGCCAGCTCAGGCATGGTATCCATCACAGAAAGCATGCTGCAGCAGCGTTGTGCAGACGTTTCGTAATGTTACCGTGAGAAAGATTCTCCAGATTCCTCCTTAGTATGTGAAGAGGGGCTGTGCTGGCTGTCCTCTGTTGATTTTCTGTAGAATGAGATTTACGAGTAGGTCTATGTTTGCCATTACCTTTGCTTTTGGTCTATGTAGACAACTTGACATCCTTCCTGGCATGCTTGTGAGTAGCCTTTAGCTGACTCTTGGATGACGATGAAGATCAGGTCCAAGAAGTGGACAGTGAAGTAAAAGAAGCAGGTGTGTTCTCAGTCCTCGATGCTAGGGTGACCGAAGAAGTAGCTGGGGAGAAGGATCGTGATGTCTTACTTTTCTTATTCACTGTGGAAATGTAAGAGGGAGAAATTGACCTCTTGTTATTAGGTTTTATTGGAGCTAGTGCCGCCAATAATTACTGTTTCCTGATGTAGCTGTTTATATGCCATCTTCACTATATGTCGTCGGACCTCTAACCAAATGCCCACAATCCTGATTTGGTGATTGGTAAAGGGATATGCTGTAGAAAATCATCTCTAAAGGGCTGGCATGAGTCACATTTCGCCAGGAGCCAGTTACAATTAGACTTGTTTACGCAGGTGGTGCAATGGACACAGTACTGGATGGTTACGAGCAGGGTTGGAGTTATTGTATTATAATTGAAATGTAATTATTTACAGAAATATTGTAATTGTCATAGACAGCAAGATTAATTGTGATCAACTAATTGTAATGCAATAGTAATTGTGAAGGGGGAGGAAAGGGGTACTGGTAACCTTGTAAATGGGATTTGGTGGCAAATATCAGATAGTACGAAAACTGGAAAGTCTATCATAAGTAGGTATCACACTAGGCAACATTTTCTCCATTCTCCATTTGTAGCCAGTTGCGCTGGCAGTTTCTATCAGTCACACATAGGCTTTTCCATGGCAGTTAGTGATCATTATATGCTGGTGTTTCACCTAGAATATAGAGACACAGGGATTGATATCGAATAATTCAGTATAAAAGGATCCAAGCTGTGTGTGTGTGTTTGAAGCTTATATAAGCAGCCATGAAGTAGATTTTGTAAACTATGCAGTCTGAAGGAGCTTTTTGTCTTTGCCGCTGCAGAAAGCAATAATTATATTGTGGTGTTTTACCTAAAATGTAGAGTAATATAGATTGATATCAACAAGTATATTGCAATATGATTCAATCAACACCTTAGCGTTATTTTTAATATCTGAAGCATACATTGGGACATATTTTGAAGTTTTAGTTGTTTCGTTACGTTTTTGTTTCATACCTATCGCGGCCGCTTGAACATAAAATTCCAGTGGCTATTTAGCTGCAAGTGGTATAGCTTTTGTAGCATTATTTTACCTACTCTATATCTATCAGCAACCCTCTTCACAATCAAAACACATACATTTGTACCCAAATAGTGTATATAATTCAACTTCATGTACTTGAGATATCATTAAAAATATATGCAAACAACCCCGACCGCATTCTGCTTATCTCCATCAAAACGCTTGCCTCCCACCCAGCGAGAGATGCGTCCAGCCACCCATCAAATGGGGACATTTGTGCAAGAGACATGCGGCATCTCCATTTTTATCGGAGAATGGAAAAATGTTGCCTTGTGTGACGGACCTGAGGACACCACGCTTTATTGGACACGTATTAGATGACAAATTGACGGCCCACTACTGCTACTCCTGTCCCTGTGACATGATTGAATTACCATCTACAACTTCTTCTACAAGGATATATTTATGTTTGCCTGTGACACTTATTTGTAAATACAGGATAACCTTATTTTTGTTTTAGCCAAAATTATTTGTTTTCCAAATTTGGGAAATTCCAATTGTAATTGTAAATATAATTTATTATATTTTGTGGTAATTGTAATTATAATGTAATTGTTATTCCCAAAATTGTAATGTTTATATATTGAAAGTATTTATAATTGAAATTGGAATATAATGTTTACAGCACAATTGCTACAACCCTGGCTACGAGAAGGAGATGATGACAATTACCCGTTCGGCGCATAGGAATGAGAGAGGACATGGTCTTGAAGAGCCACGCGTCGTGACCAATGATCAGTGGAGTCTCTTGCTTATAACTAAGACGTAGTTATAGTATACTTAAAATAATATTTACATTTCAAGCTAGCTAATTATTTCTTACACCTAAAAAAGTCAATCCCTACAATATTGTACACCTACCTGTAGTTATTATAATCTACGTTGTAGATTGAATTACTTAGGATAATCTAATCTTAATAAATAAATATTACTCCACCAATTTTGCCACCCGAATCTTTCCAGGAAGACTGTTGGACTCAGTATTGTCACCTAGTTCCCTCACATCACACCACACCATAACCTGTGGACAATATCTCAAGTGGAAGATGTGGTTAACAAGATCTCTGTTCATGGTTCTTTCTTACAAATTTTATTGTTTTCGAAATCTCAATACACGTAGATATTATTTTCATCTCCTGTAGGAAATTGGAATTAAATCACAATGCCCTCAGCAATGCCTTTAGCATATTCAGGCATCAGATCCGTTCAACCTTTCATTATTTCTCCCACATGACAAATTGGATTTTTTGTATGGTAATCTTGAAGTTCACATGTATGAGACTTTGCACATAGCTCGTATTACCTCTGCATCTGGAATAACCTTCACTCAGTACAAGATCATCCCATTTGCAATGTTGATAAATGCCATGTTGGTATCTTTGGACAATACAAAGGCCAACCTATTCATCTACTTCTGAGAATCGCCACGCTTGGTTATATGGTGCTGAGTTTACAAGCTTTTGCCATTCTCCTATTGATATTCTAACAATGTTCTTGTCTATGTGAAAGAAGGAGACAAAACGCTGTCTGTAACAAATGCCTGGACACACAAAGTTTAAAGCATTGTAAGACATAGGATGAAGGAAAGATTGATTAAGGGAGAGAGTTCCAGAGTTCACTTGTTGAGTAGTAGAGACTAAAAAAAAAAAAAAAATCTGGGGTTGGACAGCTGCACGAAATAGTAGTGGGTTTGTGTTGAAAGGTGGGTGCCTCCCACTCACCGTCCGAGAGGGAATATACACCGAGAGAGCTCTGAAGAACACTAATGGTTGTAATAGCGACAGAAGAGTGAAAGAGACGCAACATTGCAATGTGTAAAAAGAGATTGTAAGGAACTAGTAAGAGGAAGTGAGTTGATGAGGTGTAATGTTTTTTACTCTATCCTTTCAAGAAGTGCAGTATGGGTGGAACCTCCCCACACATGCGAACAACAATTGATATATAGGCGCACTGTGCCCGTATACAGAGTGAGAAGCTGTGCCCAGATATTGCTATGAAACTAATCCCCTCTCTTGAGGATTACTGCCCTAAATCTCTAAACCACAACAACTCAATCTTGAAAATTGCCAGTTTAAAGAATTGTCTAAGAAACCATTTTTTCATGTTCACGCCATGCACAATCATCAAATATATTTCTCATCTGAAGTTGCTATCACCATATTTTGTAGAATAATATCATTGCATCTGAACACGTGGTATCAGGCCTCATCATCATCCCTGACAGCTGCAATGTACTTCCTTTTCGTGTATCCATCTACCTAACCAACTATCATTACACCTCAACTGCATTACTATGTTTCACTCTCTCCCTAACATTTCAACAATGATGTCTCTCCTTCAACTCAACTCACCTCATCTTGAAACCATAAATGTAATCAACAATTCAATGGGCCCCATGACTTTGTCAAATACTATCACCCTTGCATTACTATTCCAGTTAATATTTCATCAATCATTCTCATTTTGATAATTCTAGCCTTGTCATGTCTAGCACTTCATCGCATGAACATACGCATTTCTGCAATCAAAACCCATGTTAGAGGTTGAATATAATTTAATATACTCATAATTATATTTACATTAAAACAAATATGAAACCAATTATTAAATATAGTAATTTAACTCAATCACTATAACTATATATTCTATACCAATTCATGTCATGACTATGTTTTATTCTATATTCTATATATAATTAGTATATTTTATATGTATCTATGTATGTACAGTATACTGTATACTCAGGCACATACCCCATAGCTGGCCGACTCGAGATAGAGCCCGAACATAAACAACAAAACATAAAAATAAATAGAACAAAACAAAATTTTACTCCCAAACATCTAGGTCGTCCAGGAGAAGATCCAGAGACCAAGGATCACTAGGGGCCTCCAGCACTACCCCAGTCCCAGACCTCCCGGAGAGGTTCCCATCTCGCAGGCAGACACGCAGCGGAACAAAACCACAATGCCCACCCACCTTATTTCCAGGCATGGCCCTTCACAACATACACTGGCTCCCTGGGCCATTTGCCTGACAAACCCTTATCTAGTCCAACTGGCGCCCGACCCCCTCTTCCTACTACTTATACCGCTTTATCACTCATCTATTCACAAGCATTCTCCGTTCATACCTATTCATTACCATTGTTCTTGCTTGTTCTTCAGTCATTTTTCTATCTTCCAATGCTTGTATTACACTTTTTCTCCATCTCCTCAAAGGTCTTCCTCTAAATCTATTCCCCCTTATTTCCGACTCATATATTCTCTTTGTAAACCTTTTATCTCCCATTCGCTCAACATGTCCATATCAGCATATAGCACCCTTCTTTCCACTCTGGCCGACAAGAGTTCTTGTTGTCCCACTCTCCTATGTACCTCTTCATTCCTCAATCAGTCTCTATGCGTTGCTCCACACATACTCCTCAAGCAGCTCATCTCCATCACATCCAACCTTCCTTTCTCTTGTACCTTCAGACGCCACGTCTCAGCCCCATACATCAATGTTGGTACAACTATCCCTTGATACATTACACTATCATAGATTTCATTAAGAGATTTCTCACCTTTCACATACCTCCCATTGCTCCAAAAAAATGTCCTTCCTTCACACAGTCTCTGTCTTACCTTCATTGCCACACCTGCATCCCTGCTTATCACTCCTCCTACATATTTAATACACTCCACGTATTGTAAAATATAACTAGAGATTTTGGGTTGAATACATTTTTTTTTAGTACATAAGATCATAAGAACATAAGAAAATGGGAGTCTGCAGAAAGCCGATTGGCCTAAGCAAGGCCGATCCCTGTCCCACACAACCCCAATTACAAAGCCCAATTATAGGCTCAACACTCTAATACCCTGAGGATCATCTTACCAAAACGGTTAGAGACTAACGCAGGATTACGGGGGTCTACAGAGCGCTGATTGGCCCAACCCGGCTGATCCCCCTTCACACCCAACCCTTCTCGTCCATATGCTTATCCAATTTTATCTTAAAGCTCCCTACCGTTTTTAATCCCACTATAGCACTTGGTAGTCCATTCCATCCATCTACAACTCTGTTACCAAACCAATATTTGCCTATTTCTTTTCTGAAACGAAATTTATCTAATTTGAAACCATTGGTACGAGTTCTTTCGGTATCACTGAGCTTTAGTACATTTGTCATGCCCCCTTTGTTAATCCCATTAACCCACTTGAACACCTCTACCATATCCCCTCTAACTCTGCGTCTCTCTAACGAATGTAAACCTAATTTCTTCAACCTTTCTTCATACGGAAGATTTCTAATATTATGGATAATTTTTGTCATTCTACGCTGAACTCTCTCCAATGAATCTATGTCCATTCTGTAATAAGGACACCAAAATTGGACAGCATAATCCATATGGGGTCTCACTAATGACAAGTAAAGTTTTAAAATAACATCAGCAGTTCTGTTATTCACACTCCTAGAGATGAACCCGAGAATCCTGTTTGCCTTATTACGAACGCTTATACACTGTTTTCTAGGCTTCAAATCATTGCTAACAAGCACACCTAGATCTTTCTCGCAGCCTGAATTTTCTAATTCTAAATTAGCTAGTTTATATTTAACATTTGTTTGCATCTTCCCTATCTTTAATACCTTGCATTTGTCAATGTTAAACTTCATCTGCCAATTTACTGACCATTCATGTAAGGTATCTAGATCCCTTTGGAGGCACTCTATATCGCTATCTGAATCAATTGATCTCCCCATTTTAGTATCGTCTGCGAATTTACTTATCTACTAGTTATACCTAAATCTAGGTCATTTATGTATATAAGAAACAACAGGGGACCTAATACCGGTCCCTGGGGGACACCCCTTTTGACTGCTCCCCACTCTGACTTGGTACCATTTATGCTGACTCTCTGTTTCCTACCAATTAGCCATGACCTAATCCATCCCAACAACGACCCTCCTATTCCATGTGCCTCAACCTTTCTCATCAATCTCTCATGAGGGACTCTGTCGAAAGCTTTACTGAAATCTAAATATATAATATCATATGACTTGTCACTATCTACTGCTTCATATACCTCTGAGAAAAAGCAAAGAAAATTAGTAAGGCAAGAACGTCCCTGAGTAAATCCATGCTGAGAAGAATTTATTAAGTTAAATTTTACTAAGTGGCTTCTAATTTTCCTAGCAATAATAGACTCTAGCAACTTTCCTATGATTGATGTGAGACTAATGGGACGGTAATTGGATGCTATCGATTTATCACCTTTTTTGAACATCGGAACTACATTTGCAAGCTTCCAAGCTTCTTGAACTAAACCTGTTTCTAATGACTTGTTTAATAAAAATGCTAATGGGCTACTTAACTCATCTCTGCATTCTTTTAATACTCTAGCATATACCTCGTCAGGACCAGGCGATTTTTTAGGTTTCAGTCAGTCAATTTCCTTAAGCACATAATTTCTACTTATACTAACTGTACTTAACATATTTTCTATACTATCACTATATACCATATTGACTTCTGGAATCTGTGCCAAATTTTCATTAGTGAAAACGGAAAGAAACTGACTATTTAATGTACTGCACATTTCTAAATGTGCAAATGTAAAATGTGCAAATGTAAATGTAACCCCCCTGGGGGTTAGGGAATAGAATATGCCCCATGTGCCTTCTGCGTGTCGTAAGAGGCGACTAAAGAGGTTGGGTCGGTGGGCTTGCGACCCCCACCCGGAAAAAATATTGAAGCAAGGAAAAACGAACGAACAGCCTCGGATGCGGACGGAACCAACGTTGACGAACCACGACCGACTAAGGACATGCCTTCGGACATTCTGAGAATGGCTACGTGGAATGTTAGTGGCATGAATGATGGCACAAAAGAGAGAGAGGTTCTGGAAGTGTTAGTGAATGCCAGGCTGGATGTATGTGGAATGACAGAGACCAAATGGAAAGGTTCAGATGTGAGAGAGTGGGAGTGTGGAATGGGTGTGTGTGCTGGAGTGAGTGAAGGAACAGCGAGAGAAGGTGCATGTTTGTTTGTAAGTAGCAAATGGAAGGAACGTGTAAGAGAGTATGGGTCTGTGGGTTCAAGGATTGTGTAGGTGAGAATGAAAGTAGGAATACAAACGTGGGTGATTGTATGCGTGTATGCCCCGACAGAGGATATACTTGAAAGAAAGAAAGAGGAGTTCTGGATGAATGTGGAGGCGTGCCTGGAGAAGTTTGACAAGAACGAAAGAATATTTCTGATTAGGGATATGAATGGTAAGGTGGGTGATAGGAAAGTTGAGGGAGTGGTGGGAGGGTGGGGGGTACCATCAGAGGTGAATGGGAATGGTAGTGCACTTGTGGACGTATGTGTGGGGAGGAGGCTGTGGATAGCCAACACCTTCTTCCGACACAGAATGATCCACAGGTACACGTGGAAACGGATGTTGACGATGAAGGATGAGACAGTGGTGGAACGAAAGTCATTGATTGATTATGTATGTGTGGATGAACGAATGAAGAAATCTGTGATGGATGCTAGGGTGTATAGGGGTATTGGAGGGGGTCTGTCTGATCATTATGTAGTGGTAGGTAAGGTTAGGATACAAAAGAAGTGGGTGAGGAGAGCGGGAGGGAGGCGAGAGGAGGGTGGAATGGTGAGGAAGGTGGAGAGGTTGCAGGAGGAGGAAATCAGGGAGGAGTACAGGAGAGCAGTGGAAAGACGACTAGGTGGGTTCGACCTGGAAGTTATGGAGGAAGTGGAGGAGATGAGCAAGGTGTTTAAGGATGAGATCTGTGCAGCATGTGAGGAGGTGTGTGGAGTGAGGAGAAGAGGGAGGGGAGTGAAAGGTACAGCATGGTGGACAGAAGAGGTACGAATAGCTGTGGAAGAAAAGAAGAAAGCATATAGAGAGTGGTTGGGTAGCAGAAGGAATGAAGATTCCGAGAGACAGAAACGAGCGAGGTACGTGGAGAGTAAGAGGGTGGTGAAGAGAGTAGTGAAGGAAAGTAAGAGAAGAGTAGATGAGGAATTTGGAAGGAATCTGAGTGTAAAATGGAGGGAGAGTAAGAAACTGTTCTGGAAAGAAGTCAAGAAAGTTAGGGAAGGTAGCAAGGGAAACAGTAAGGGTGTGAAAGATAAGAATGGGAGAATGCTAGCCGAGAAGCAAGAGAGAGTCGAAAGATGGAGGGAGTACTTCAGTGAGTTGCTAAATGAAAGGAATGAAGAGCCAGCAAACATAGCTGGATATGGTATGGGAGGGAGAAGAAGAGAAGTAGTGGCGGAGGAGGTGGGGATCAGGAGGTCAGAAGTGTGGGAAGCCATGAAAAGAGTGAAGTTGGGGAAAGCACCAGGAACAGATGGAGTGTGTGGGGAAATGTTGAGGTATGGTGGTGAGATAGTGATAGAATGGGTATGGAAAATGTGCAAACTAGCATGGGAGAAGGGGAGTGCACCCGATGACTGGAAGACTGGCATAATAGTCCCCCTATATAAGGGCAAAGGGGAAAGAGGAGTGTGTGGTAACCACCGAGGAATATGTCTTCTAAGCGTAGTAGGGAAGGTATACAGTAGGGTAGTGATTGAGAGAGTGAGAGTGAGAACGGAGAAATGGATAGGCGACGAGCAGGGAGGTTTTAGGAAGGGAAGAGGATGTGTAGATCAGATTTTTACCCTGAATTGTGTTGTGGAGAAGTATCTGGAGAAGAAACAAAAGGTGTATGTTGCCTTTATGGACTTGGAGAAGGCCTATGACAGAGTGGATAGAGAAGGTTTGTGGAAAGTACTTAGAATATACGGAGTAGAGGGCAAGTTGCTGAAAGCAGTGAAGAGCATGTATGAGGGTGCAAAGGCGGCAGTACGTGTGGAGAGTGAGCAGAGTGAGTTCTTTGACCTGAATGTTGGTTTGAAACAGGGGTGTGTGATGTCCCCGTGGTTGTTTACTGTATATATGGATGGAGTTATGAAAGAAATACTATCAAGAGCAGTGGATGTTGGTGTATCGCTGAAAAGGGAGGGAATTGAGTGGAAGCTACCTATACTGCTGTTTGCGGATGATACAATTCTGATGAGTGATAATGAATGGGAGTTGCAGGGTCTGGTAAATGAGTTTGGAACAGTGTGCGAAAAACGGAATTTGAAGGTAAATACGGGGAGGAGCAAGGTTATGGTCTTCGAAAGGGGTGAAGTCACAGAGTGTGAGGTGAAGCTGAACGGTCAGGCTATGGAGATCGTCAACTCTTTTAAGTATCTGGGCAGTGTGTTGAGTAAAGATGGGACTATGGATGAAGAGGTGCGGGAGAGGGTACAACAGGGGAAGAGGGTTGTAGGAACGCTAAAAGCAGTAACAAGAAATAGGGTGGTCAGTATGGAAGTGAAGAAGTCCTTGCATGACAGTGTGGTAATCCCGACACTGACTTACGGAAGCGAAGCATGGACGTTGGTTGAGAGACTCAGACCAAGAGTGAGAGCAGTGGAAATTAATTACTTAAGGAGTGCGTGCGGAGTTACATGGAGGGATAGACAGACTAATGAGGAAGTAAGAAGGAGGTGTGGTGTGGAGGTAGATGTGCTGGAAAGTGTGAAAAGGAACAACTTGAGATGGTTCGGCCATATGGAACGTATGGAAAGCGAGAGAATGACTAAGAGGGTGTATGAGAGCGAGGTGGAGGGACAGAGGGGGAGAGGTAGACCGAATATGAGGTGGAAGGATGGAGTGAGGAAGTACATGAACGAAGGTGGTGCTGGTTGGGGGGAGGGGCGTCGACTGACTGGGGACAGAGGTGAATGGGGGCGGTTCGTTCGTGGCCACCCCTTCGGGGATCACGGCGTCAGGCAATAGATAGAGATAGATAGACATTTCTAAATAATTTTCTGTTATTTCTCCTATTGAAGTTTTTAGGGGGCCTATTACATCTCTAACTTTAGATTTATATAGTTGGTAAAAAGCTTTAGGGTTATTTTTTGGGTCACTGGCTATCCTTATTTCATAATTTCTTTTTGGCTTTCCTGATTTCCTTTTTGACCTGTCTTGATTCAGTCTGATAATATATATGTAAATGATTTTCGCCTTTCTTTATTTTTCGATATATTCATTTTTTTTTTCCTATAAGATCTATTAGCTTATTAGTCATCCATGTTGGTTGGTTCTGCGTCGATCTAAATCTTTTTTTAGGGATATATTTATTTTGAGCATTGTGGAGTGAGGCAATAAACTGGTTATATGTAGGTGGCAAGTTTAACTCTGGCATATCCTGACTTAATTGCTTAATAATAGGGTCCACCCTTAAGTCTCTTCTTAGCCCACCATAATCGGCTTTTCTGAAATCTGGGATAAGTGTCGTATTCTGTTTAGCATTCCCTGTCCATTGTATATTAAAATAAATATATTTATGATCGCTATTTCCTAGGTGGTCACTAATCTCTACATTATTTATCATATGTTCATTGTTACTGAAAACTAAATCAAGAATATTAATACCTCTAGTCGGCGTATCTATGAATTGAAATAAAAAACTATCTTGTACTACCTCAATAAACTCTACTGAATCGGAGTCGCCTATTTGGTGCTGCCAATCAATGTTCGGAAAATTAAAATCCCCCATAATGCACACATTGCTAAACCTTGATGCTATTTTAATTTCCTCCCATAACGATGTTCCGCCATTTCTACTCATATTAGGCGGTCTATATATAACTCCAATAACTATGGTCTCACTACCTTCGTTAACCTCTACCCAAACACTTTCATTGTCATTATTTAGTCTAATACCTGATTTAATACAGCTTTTTAATGTACTCCTGACAAACACTGCTATACCCCCGCCCCTCCTACTTGTTCGGTCATATTTAAACAAACTATATCCTGGAATATCAAATTCTGCTAAAAAATGCCTAGATTCTGTATTAATCCACGTTTCAGTTAGCGCTATTATGTCTATATTTTCTGTGCTAACGAGTGCTCTAAGTTCGTTCATTTTGTTACATAAACTCCTACAATTTGTATAATAAACCCTCAACCTATTACTTTTATTTGCAACTAATTTTCTATTGTGTTTAGCTAACTTATTATTTCCTGTTGAACTACTAGCTCTAGACGGAAATTCTACTCTATCAGTATTCTCATCTTTACTATCAGTTATATGTGTAGTGTTATCGATATTACTATTACACATCACTATATCCGCACTATCTTGACTGATTATTTCTATTTTACTCACTGGTTTGTCACATGAAGTACCTGCTCCATATGGAGACAGTATTTGACTCACTGGTTTGTCACATGAAGTACCTGCTCCATATGGAGACAGTATTTGACTCACTGGTTTGTCACATGAAGTACCTGCTCCATATGGAGACAGTATTTGACTCACTGGTTTGTCACATAAAGTACCTGCTCCATATGGAGACAGTATTTGACTCACTGGTTTGTCACATGAAGTACCTGCTCCATATGGAGACAGTATTTGACTCACTGGTTTGTCACATGAAGTACCTGCTCCATATGGAGACAGTATTTGACTCACTGGTTTGTCACATGAAGTACCTGCTCCATATGGAGACAGTATTTTACTCACTGGTTTGTCACATGAAGTACCTACTCCATATGGAGACAGTATTTGACTTACACACCCAGGTTTTTTTAACGAAACCCCGCAAAAATCTTGTCGAGTAGGGGCGTACATAGCTCTCACAAGTAGGGGCGTACATAGCTCTCACAAGTAGGGGCGTACATAGCTCTCACAAGTAGGGGCGTACATAGCTCTCACAAGTAGGGGCGTACATAGCTCTCACAAGTAGGGGCGTACATAGCTCTCACTAGTAGGGGCGTACATAGCTCTCACAAGTAGGGGCGTACATAGCTCTCACAAGTAGGGGCGTACATAGCTCTCACAAGTAGGGGCGTACATAGCTCTCACAAGTAGGGGCGTACATAGCTCTCACAAGTAGGGGCGTACATAGCTCTCACAAGTAGGGGCGTACATAGCTCTCACAATTAGGGGCGTACATAGCTCTCACAATTAGGGGCGTACATAGCTCTCATAAGTAGGGGCGTACATAGCTCTCACAAGTAGGGGCGTACATAGCTCTCACAAGTAGGGGCGTACATAGCTCTCACAAGTAGGGGCGTACATAGCTCTCACAAGTAGGGGCATACATAGCTCTCATAAGTAGGGGCGTACATAGCTCTCACAAGTAGGGGCATACATAGCTCTCATAAGTAGGGGCGTACATAGCTGTAGGGGCGTACATAGCACTCATAAGTAGGGGCGTACATAGCTCTCACAAGTAGGGGCGTACATAGCTCTCACAAGTAGGGGCGTACATAGCTCTCACAAGTAGGGGCGTACATAGCTCTCACAAGTAGGGGCGTACATAGCTCTCACAAGTAGGGGCGTACATAGCTCTCACAAGTAGGGGCGTACATAGCTCTCATAATTAGGGGCGTACATAGCTCTCACAAGTAGGGGCGTACATAGCTCTCACAAGTAGGGGCGTACATAGCTCTTAGAAGTAGGGGCGTACATAGCTCTCACAAGTAGGGGCGTACATAGCTCTCACAAGTAGGGGCGTAGATAGCTCTCACAAGTAGGGGCGTACATAGCTCTCACAAGTAGGGGCGTACATAGCTCTCACAAGTAGGGGCGTACATAGCTCTCACAAGTAGGGGCGTACATAGCTCTCACAAGTAGGGGCGTACATAGCTCTCACAAGTAGGGGCGTACATAGCTCTCACAAGTAGGGGCGTACATAGCTCTCACAAGTAGGGGCGTACATAGCTCTCACAAGTAGGGGCGTACATAGCTCTCACAAGTAGGGGCGTACATAGCTCTCATAAGTAGGGGCGTACATAGCTCTCACAAGTAGGGGCGTACATAGCTCTCACAAGTAGGGGCGTACATAGCTCTCACAAGTAGGGGCGTACATAGCTCTCATAAGTAGGGGCGTACATAGCTCTCACAAGTAGGGGCATACATAGCTCTCACAAGTAGGGGCGTACATAGCTCTCACAAGTAGGGGCGTACATAGCTGTAGGGGCGTACATAGCTCTCATAAGTAGGGGCGTACATAGCTCTCACAAGTAGGGGCGTACATAGCTCTCACAAGTACATAGCTCTCACAAGTAGGGGCGTACATAGCTCTCACAAGTAGGGGCGTATATAGCTCTCATAAGTAGGGGCGTACATAGCTCTCACAAGTAGGGGCGTACATAGCTCTCACAAGTAGGGGCGTACATAGCTCTCACAAGTAGGGGCGTACATAGCTCTCATAAGTAGGGGCGTACATAGCTCTCACAAGTAGGGGCGTACATAGCTCTCACAAGTAGGGGCGTACATAGCTCTCACAAGTAGGGGCGTACATAGCTCTCACAAGTAGGGGCGTACATAGCTCTCACAAGTAGGGGCGTACATAGCTCTCACAAGTAGGGGCGTACATAGCTCTCACAAGTAGGGGCGTACATAGCTCTCACAAGTAGGGGCGTACATAGCTCTCACAAGTAGGGGCGTACATAGCTCTCACAAGTAGGGGCGTACATAGCTCTCACAAGTAGGGGCGTACATAGCTCTCACAAGTAGGGGCGTACATAGCTCTCACAAGTAGGGGCGTACATAGCTCTCACAAGTAGGGGCGTACATAGCTCTCACAAGTAGGGGCGTACATAGCTCTCACAAGTAGGGGCGTACATAGCTCTCACAAGTAGGGGCGTACATAGCTCTCACAAGTAGGGGCGTACATAGCTCTCACAAGTAGAGGCGTACATAGCTCTCACAAGTAGGGGCGTACATAGCTCTCACAATTAGGGGCGTACATAGCTCTCATAAGTAGGGGCGTACATAGCTCTCACAAGTAGGGGCGTACATAGCTCTCCCAAGTAGGGGCGTACATAGCTCTCACAAGTAGGGGCGTACATAGCTCTCACAAGTAGGGGCGTACATAGCTCTCACAAGTAGGGGCGTACATAGCTGTAGGGGCGTACATAGCTCTCATAAGTAGGGGCGTACATAGCTCTCACAAGTAGGGGCGTACATAGCTCTCACAAGTAGGGGCGTACATAGCTCTCACAAGTAGGGGCGTACATAGCTCTCACAAGTAGGGGCGTACATAGCTCTCACAAGTAGGGGCGTACATAGCTCTCACAAGTAGGGGCGTACATAGCTCTCATAATTAGGGGCGTACATAGCTCTCACAAGTAGGGGCGTACATAGCTCTCACAAGTAGGGGCGTACATAGCTCTTAGAAGTAGGGGCGTACATAGCTCTCACAAGTAGGGGCGTACATAGCTCTCACAAGTAGGGGCGTAGATAGCTCTCACAAGTAGGGGCGTACATAGCTCTCACAAGTAGGGGCGTACATAGCTCTCACAAGTAGGGGCGTACATAGCTCTCACAAGTAGGGGCGTACATAGCTCTCACAAGTAGGGGCGTACATAGCTCTCACAAGTAGGGGCGTACATAGCTCTTAGAAGTAGGGGCGTACATAGCTCTCACAAGTAGGGGCGTACATAGCTCTCACAAGTAGGGGCGTAGATAGCTCTCACAAGTAGGGGCGTACATAGCTCTCACAAGTAGGGGCGTACATAGCTCTCACAAGTAGGGGCGTACATAGCTCTCACAAGTAGGGGCGTACATAGCTCTCACAAGTAGGGGCGTACATAGCTCTCACAAGTAGGGGCGTACATAGCTCTCACAAGTAGGGGCGTACATAGCTCTCACAAGTAGGGGCGTACATAGCTCTCATAAGTAGGGGCGTACATAGCTCTCACAAGTAGGGGCGTACATAGCTCTCACAAGTAGGGGCGTACATAGCTCTCACAAGTAGGGGCGTACATAGCTCTCATAAGTAGGGGCGTACATAGCTCTCACAAGTAGGGGCGTACATAGCTCTCACAAGTAGGGCGTACATAGCTCTCACAAGTAGGAGCGTACATAGCTCTCACAAGTAGGGGCGTACATAGCTCTCATAAGTAGGGGCGTACATAGCTCTCACAAGTAGGGGCGTACATAGCTCTCACAAGTAGGGGCGTACATAGCTCTCACAAGTAGGGGCGTACATAGCTCTCATAAGTAGGGGCGTATATAGCTCTCACAAGTAGGGGCGTACATAGCTCTCACAAGTAGGGGCGTACATAGCTCTCACAAGTTGGGGCGTACATAGCTCTCACAAGTAGGGGCGTACATAGCTCTCATAAGTAGGGGCGTACATAGCTCTCACAAGTAGGGACGTACATAGCTCTCATAATTACCCTCAAAACTACGCTCATTAATCTTATGCACTTCCACCATCGACTGCAATATATGTATATATTTATGTGACCATAAATCATCAAATGTATTCATATGTGTTCAGCTATTACTTGTTACAAGTGCTAATGTGCAAGCTCAGAGACCCTTTGCCCTTAAACTGAATAGAGCACCTCTACGTCTGAAAAATACCGAGCTACAGACACTTTGCAACAGGTAGAGCACTATACAATGCTGATTCCAAACTCTCTGGGGCCTAGAAGTGCCATAAAAATCCCCACACCATACTCTGCAAGATAGAAATGGCTAGAGCACCAAAGTGTGCAGTTGAAGACTCGCACTCAACAAAACCCAACACTGTTACAGTCGATCTCTGTGGCGTATCCCTCCATAAACTTCCGCTACAATAAGTAAATGTGTCGTGCTCTACTATGGCCCAGAACACATATAAGCTAACTACCAATATGTTGAGCATTCCTAGAATTACCCACACTCAACGTGGTACTCATGCAGATACCAGTGTCAAAGCCAGTCCCCAATAAAGAGACAACTAATATGAATTAATCTCAAAAATGCGACGAACATGTTTTTGAAAGTGCCACCAGTGAGAGAGATTTGGCTCAATTCTGACAAAAACAATATATTTACCATATAATGCAAAATGACTGTTCCATATGCACATATTTTACTTATATAATGAACATGTGAACGTTGAAGAACCAGAAAATAGGTATAGAGAGGAAATATTGAGTGAAAAAAAACATAATTTTGTGACGGGAGAGGCGAGGGAGCGAGACATAGAAATGCTCTCTGAGCCTGATGTATTTTATACATGATGTATTTTAGGGAGGAAGAAGGAAGTATGGAGGAAACTGGAGGGAAAAAAACCAATAAATTATGAGGGGGAAAGTGGGGGAGAGAGGGGGGTGGACACATGTGGGGGAAAGGCAGGAGGTGTGGTGGAGGGAAATCATGTCATGTAATCACATATTGCTTCAATTTCACCGGCTCTGCGGCATTCGTGGTTTATTTTATTGCATAGGCTATCTTCTGGAAGGAGCGTCGCATTCGCCAAGTAGAACATTCCGGAAGGGGTGTCGGATCTGTACGGGCACTGCAATACTTACCTCAGAACACTAAACTAAGTCCCAAACTACAGGAGTAGCCAACTCGAAGCAAACCGCCCTGTAACTAGTGTGCTCAAATGAGCGCACCTCCCACTGCTCTGAACTGGACATTCAAGTAGTCTGGACCCCCTACAATTATCTGCATTGAATATAATAGATAGAATAGTTGATATATTTAAATACATTTAATTAACCCTGATAATAACTCTAAGTGCAAGTGTGTGTCTTGTATATAAACAAAAATCAAGTAAATAATTAATGCCAGAGATTATAAATATGCAGTGTATGAACATGTATAAACAGTGCCACAACTCATACACGCCGGCCTTAGAAGGCACCAGTAACCGCTAAAGATAAATTGTAGTTGCAGGTGTGGAAACGTAGCAGTTAATTGAGTGTCATGTGTTTAAATTTGAATATGCAATCAAACACTCCCCCCGGACTCCAGGCAAGCAAAGCTACATTAATTTAATACGCAAAAACAAAAATAAACGGGAGCAGCTCCTCACTCCACCACGGCTCGAACCAGAATGCTGCAATCCACACTGACACACTCTACAAACCCTCCACGGCTCGAGTAATATATGTCGCCAGGCTGATCAGTTAAGTCAGTCAGTCAGTAGCCAGCCCTTTCTCCCACAAGGGGTAGGGAGGATCAGCAAGAGACTCGAGAAAGGAAAAAGAGGTGACAGGAGAAGAACACATCACAGTTCGCCCACAAAAAGCAAGCACACAAGCATTAAGAAGCACCAATCACTCATCAGCCCCCGAAATCAATGGCTTCACCTCAGATGTTACATTTCCGGAAAAGGTCTCTTCACATCAACATCTGAGATAAAGACCTTCCAGGTTTGTCATTAAAAAGGGTCCAGAAACCTTCATGTACTCTCTCTAACAAACTTCCTCAATTCATTCCTGTCAATTGCTAATTCCTTTGCTTCAGCCATTCCCCTTTCACGCCTTGACACACCTTCTGACACTATATCATACATCTTCTTCTTGGCTTTCAATGCCTGCTTCTTCCTTCCACTTCACTGACATGGATCCTTTTAACTATACTTTCTTCAGGCATTGTTGTCATGTAGCCATACCATCTGAGAACTCGTTCTTCAACCTTTTGCCCCACCGACTTTTTAACTCCACATGCCTCCCTTATGTTCACACTTCTTACTTTGTCTATTCTTCGAACTCCTCACGCATTTCCTAGCATATCCATTTCAACTGCTCTTACTTGTGACTTTTCATTACTATACTATACCAGAGTTTCACATACATACTTTTCATTACTATACTATACCAGAGTTTCACATACATACTTTTCATTACTATACTATACCAGAGTTTCACATACATACTTTTCATTACTATACTATACCAGAGTTTCACATACATACTTTTCATTACTATACTATACCAGAGTTTCATATACATACTTTTCATTACTATACTATACCAGAGTTTCACATACATACATCAATGTCGGCACCAACACACCCTCTTGTAATCCTCTCACAGATTCCATACTCGAGTTTCTCCTAAACAAGGCTTTCATTACTTCAGCTACCTTGCTTACTTGTGTTACTTTATGTTCTACTTATCTTGTACATTTTCCCCTGTTCTCAATCATGGCTCCCAGATACATATATTATTTTACTAGTTCAAGCTGTTCTCCATTAATCCTTACATTACATACAGTGTCTTCTTCTCTTTCTACTACTATTACTTTGCTTTAATTAAAATTTACATTCAGACCTCGTCTTTCACATATATCACAAATATCTCCACCATCTGGCACAGCTCATTTTCATCCTTGGCACTTAACACTGTAGGCCTATCAACTGCATATAACACATTAGTGACAGTCGTTATGTTCCAACCACTCACCATCTCTACTCCCTCTCTTGTTCTGTCTTTTACTTCTCTCATTACCCCATCCATGTAGATTATAAACAACCAGGGCGAAATCACACATCCCTGTCTCACTCCGACTTGCACATTAAACCACTCACTTAATGCGCCATTTATTCGTACACATACTTCACTACCATCATAAAACCTTTTCAGAGCATTCAACAATTTGTCTTTTACATCATACAGCTCTAAAACTTTCCATAAACCTGCTCTATTAATTAACTTAGTCATATGCTTTCTCAAGATTCATAAGTGCCATGTATACTCTATTATGTTGTTCACATGCCTTCTCTATCATCTGTCTCACTGCAAAACTCTGATCCACACATCCTCTTCCACTTCGAAATCCACCCTGTTCATCACTCAGTTTTCCATCGGTAATTTGTTTCACTCTGTCAATCCCAATTATTGCATATACCTTTCCAATCCATTGATACTTCACCTCCATTCCTTATCATGTCACACTGTATTTCATCTATACAGGCAGCTTTTCCTTTTGTCAACTACTCTGGTTCCATTTCCACACATTAGTCTTTCAAATAATCCTTCCATCTCTCCTTTTTTTGCTCTTCATCTGTAATAACATTTCCTCTTTCATCTTTCACAATTACACATTTCTGACCACATTCTCTCCTGCATTTACGCACTTCCTTCCAAAATATATTCTTATTCTCTGCAAAGTTTTCATTCATTTTCTTTCCCAAATCTTCATTCACTTTCTCTTTCTTTTCCTTAACTAATCTTTTTACTTTGGTGTTGCTCTCCTTGTACTTCCTTTTACTTTCTCCACAGCTCTTATTCTGCATCTGCACAAGCCATTTACTTTTACAGCTCCTTTCACTTCTTCATCCCACCATGCTGTCCCTTTTCTTCCATTTCTGATGGAAACATATGTTTTTCACATTCTTCACCTGGCAGTCCTTATATATATCTTTCACGCACTTTCAATTTCCATACCATCCATGTTGTATGCCATTAATTCTTCTTTCACCCTTTGCCTGTATACTTCTTCTACATCCTGATTTGTCATTATTTCAATGTTGTATTCTTTCAGCATTACAATGGCTTTTCCTATCTTTCTTCCACGCTCCTATCAACTTTACCTTGTATAGCACAATCATATGATCAGACAGTCCTCCATTCAAACCTCTCACTGCTTTTGTATCACTTACGTCACTAATTATTACTCTTTCTACAAACACGTAATCAATCAAGCTCCTATTATCCTGTCTTTCAACACTTATACCATGTATACTTATGAACATCTATATGCATAAACAAAAGAATTACATATGCACAACTTCCTTTCATTACCACCAATGATGTCATTCTCCGAACCAGTGCCAACTCTTCCATTCATGTCACTCACTGGCATTCCATCTATCACTTCATTCAGTGTGTTCTAGAATCTGTCTTTCACATCCCTCTCATATTCTTCACAGGGTGCATATGCTACCACAACCACTACTTTCACGTTTTCGAACTCAAACTTTACAAATATGCACCTTGAATTCACATACTCATACCCATGCATTGCATTACTCCATTCCTCATTCATTAGCAGACCAACTCCTTCCTTACCTTTTTCATTTACACCCACTCCTGTCTTTACACATTTTTCACCATTCCACATTTCTTCCTCATTCCCTTTCATTTTTGTTTAACACATACCAAGAACATCAAATCTTCCTTTCTTAAATACATTTGCTACTTCCATTCTCTTTTGTTCATTCCTCTTACATTCCAAACAGTCACGCGTGCCTGTCTGACTGTACTGGACCCCCGGCAGGCAAAGGGCCCAGCTCCGAGGCTCGCTGATCCATAAGTAGGAATTAATTCTGGAGGTGAGATTCCCAGTCCCAACCTCCAGGGCCTATCTGCGCTACAAAGTGACAGGTGGTGGGGTCGCCAAATCCCTACGCCTTAAATCAGTTAACCCTTTCTATAATGCATCTGTCAAACATCCTATAGTTGATGAAGTAATATCTATCTATCTATCTATTGACGGATGCCGTGATTCTTAAAAGGGTGGACACGAACGAATCGCCACAATGTACCTCTGTCCCCAGTCAGTTGATGCCCCTCCTCCCATCAAGCACCGCTTTCACTTATATACTTCTTAACTCCATCCTTCCACCTCTCTCTCGGTTTACCTCTCCATTTTTGTCCTTTCACTTCACTCTCGTACACTCTCTTAAGCATTATCTCGCTTCCCATACATTCCACATAGCCGAACCTTTTCAAGGTGCTCCTTTTCCACACCACACCTCTCTCGTATTTCCTCATTCCTCTGTCTATCCCTCCATGTAACTCCGCACGCGGTTCTCAAGTAACTAATTTCCACCCCTCTCACACTTGGTTTATGTCTCTCCAACAATGTCCATGATTCACTCCCATACGTTAATGTCAGGATTACCTCACTGTCATGCAAGGACTTCCTTAATTCCATGCTGACCACCCTATTACTTGTTACTGCTTTCAGCGTTCCTACAATCCTCTTCCCCTGTTGCACCCTCTCTTGCACTTCTTCATTCATACTCCCATCTTTACTCAAAACACTGCCCAAATACTTAAATGAGCTGACATTCTTCATAGCCTGACCATTCAACCTCACCTCACAATCTGTGACTGCAACCCATTCAAAGACCATAACCTTACTCTTCCCTCCATTTACCTTCAGATTCCGTATTGCACACACTGTTCCAAACATATTTACCAGACCCTGCAACTCACATTCACTGTCGCTCATCAGAACTGTAGCATCAGCAAACAGCAGTACAGGCAACGTCTACTCATGTCCTTCCCTGTTCAGCGGTACACCAACATTCACTGCTCTTCCTTGTATTTATTTCATGACTCCAGCTATACATATATTGAACAACCATATATATCTAAAGTCAGCAAAGTAGTAGTACAGCATTATGATGAAGGCACTATAATAGCCCTAACTATATACAATGCGGTATAAAAACTTGCGGATAAGGTTAAGTGAAGGATAGGTGTCAGAAAGGCAGGTGCCCAAACACAGCTGTACCAGTTGCATGACGTCATCTTCAACCACAGATGCGTAGCCAATTAGTACTCCGTACTTTGAGTAGTATCTCCACGTCTCAGCCAATCAAAGTGCACAAATACAGAGGCATTTTGTCTAGAAGTGCGGTGTGTGAGGATCCTCCCCACACATTCTGAACAATACTAAATACAAGGATGCACTGTGCCCCTGTACAGAGCAAGAAGTTGTAAAAACAAAATTGAGGCGATTGAGCACACCCAGCTTCTGGGAGGGTGCCTTAGTAAGACTGGTAATATGGGCCTGGATTCACTAACGGTCGTAGCGTGCGATGTCGTACAGCAACCTACGATCGTTCTTAAGGGAGTGCGGAAGGTGTATTCACGAACGCATCGTTGAGCTCCCTTATGGCTCCCTTTCTGTTATTTTCACTAAGGCTTCTCTTGACCAATATAGGCGCTTGGCCACTCACTGAGCTCAAGTAATTTTGTAAATAAACAATATCTTACCCACATGACCGAAGCGCCAAGAAGAACCTATTATAATTTAATTTATGAGCTTTTCATTGTTTAGCATGGCTAATTCGATCCACCACAGCCAATAGGAAGAAGAATAGAGTATCTTGTGAATTGATGATAAGAAATTAGCCTACCTAGGCTACAGGGAAGCCTGTTAGTGGCCCAAGTTAAAGGATATCTGACGGATTGATCATTGATATTCATCTGTTAGGTTAGTTGGGAAATTAGTGTATTATTTATACCTTAACCACAGTATATTGTTCTACTTTACCAGGTCTACACCTTGACAGGGCTAGCCAAACCAAAATGCCAGACTTCACTATGTCTATGCCTGCACAGGCAGTTCTAGCCAAGCCAAAATGACAGACATAGCCTAGGCCTAATTTTTCAAAATAGGCTTAGGGTAATATTTGTGTATTCACAACACCTCAAGGCCTATCTACCTTTTCAAAATAGGCCTAGCTTAGGCCTATATATATATATATATATATATATATATATATATATATATATATATATATATATATATATATATATATATGATTATATATACTGTATATATACAGTATATATATATATATATATATATATATATATATATATACCGGTATTTTTTTGTTTTTTGTTTGTTTTTTTGGCTATAGCCTCGGCTAGTCTAGGGTAATATATTGTGTTATTCATAACACCTCCATTTTTGTTGAGGGGGCAAAGCCCCCCTCAACCCATTATTCTATCGCACGGTTGGTAGCATAACAATTTACCCAACATCTGGCCATGGGATACAATAATGGGGTGAGGGGGGTTTAGACCCCCCCTACCCCTCATGACATTGTCATCATCATATATTTTACCAGCAGGGGCAAATAACAGCAGTCAAATTAGATGCGAATATAACAGAGTGTGCGACTATGTAAACAAAGCGGACGGTACACACCCGCTAACACAACTCTTACCTTGGTAAGGGTGCTGTTAGTGGGCGTACTGTCCTCCTTGTTTAGATGAAGTTGCAGGCTCGGTTATGTTCGCATCTAATTTGACTGCATTTCATTACAAAATTATCCCACGGCCAGCTGTTATTTGCCCCCCTGCTGGAAATATATATGGTGATGACAATAAGTCATAGGGGATGAGGGGGGTAAAGCCCCCCTCAACCTATTGCCCAACAGTTGGCCATGGGATATAATGATAGGTTGAGGGGGGCTTTGTCCCCCTCACCTCCCATGACCAAATATATTTCCAGCATGGGACTAATAACAGCTAGTTAACAATGAGGACGGTACGCCTGCAAACACCATCTTTACCTTCTAGGCTTCTACTTTACTATGCTTAGGCTACACCAAGCTAGGCATTGCTAGCCTAACCAAAATACCATACATAGGCCTAACTTTTCTAGCCTAAATAGCCCTAACTTTTTCAAAATAAACCTAGGTTATAGCCTAGGCCAAGGCTAGGCTAAACAAAATGATTCACAACACCATTTATTATTTATTTTCTTAGGCTAGGCCTAGGGTAATAATTACCCTAGGAACCCTATCAGAGGAACAAAATGATGAAAATAATTATTCTTTTCATCATTTTGTTCCTCTGATACTTTCAAATTTTTTGAGGAATAGGCTACCCTAATCTAACCCAGAGGTGGTGGAGAGTTGGAATAAAAAAAATCCGCAATAAATGAGGGTTAAAATCTACTAATGGTAGGCTACGTGTTGTCGCAGCACATGAATTTGTGCATCAATTAACCTTGACTAGGTCTAGGCTGGCATATGTAGGCTATTCATAGCTTAATTCGGCCTGTCATAAGACACTAAGGATACACATATATTCATACTTTGTATTAAATGCTTTAATGGTGTTGTAAACACAAGTTAACAATCATATTGCGCTACTATTGCCTCAATAATGACTTAGTGTGTCATAAAGAGCTATACTGCAGACGAATTTGTTATGGTCGCGGGTTGTGTTATCGATATTTGTGTACCTATATCCGGGTCAAATTCATGTAAGGGTGGTCCGGACCACCCTTTGCGAAAGGGTCTTCCGACGATCAAAAATGGCCGCTACGACGCTTCGTGAATACCAGTGTTGAGTCGTAAGGGAACGGTAAGAGAGTTTTCGGATCGTACGACCGTTAGTGAATCCACCCCATGGTCCTTCCAAGAGAGAGCAGAAGAGAAAAAGACACCGAGAATATTGAGAGAAGATGAAGGATTGATTGGTGTATTATTGAAGACTAAGGGAGTTCCCGACGGGTAGTAAGATGGAGAAATTGGGTTCTGGAAGCATTAGGAGGCCGTCCTGTTCATTTTATTTTAAATTAGCTCAAAATCCTGAAAATACCATTAAGTATTAAAATGTGTTTATTCACTAACCCTTCATAAACCAGTTAAATGTTATTATTGAAAACCCATTGGATTTTTTTTTTTTATGTTTTCCAAACTTTTCCTGTATTTCTAAAATCGTTATATAGCGAACTTTGAAAATGACAGGCTCAGTAACTACTGGTCGTATGAGGATTGCACATACATAAATGGAAAGAGTGTAAGATACTCTACAACCTCCCAACAGCTGTATCTTCTACTCTGCCGTGTTCCTACCTAACATATTGCAAACTAAAAAAATAAAAATAAAAATGTTCACCTAATTACCTTAGACTTTCACATGTTTGAGTAATTTCTCTAATTCAGGAACTAATTTCATCTTTACCCTCAATTATTGACCAATTTTAATGATTTTGGTCTCATTTGAAAGAGGAATAAATAGAGCAAAAAACATTAAGATTATAATTTGTTAAAAGTCTCATACTTTCTCACAATAAATTTTAACTTTCTAGACTGGGAAAAAAATAAAAATTAATTTCAAGAAAAATATGGCATAAATAAAAAAAGTAATCACTAGATATGGTTAGGCATGTAATGAGCTCTAAATAAAAAAACATAAAAAAACAATCGGACACACGCTTTGGTCGAAGTTACAAACAACAAAAAATCTCATGCGTCGTTTTTTATTTTGTTGTATACATATTTTTCGTCCAAATCGCTTGAAATTTGCACACAAAGGTCACAGTATAAACACATATAACAAGTAAAAATTTAAAAGAAATCGCTCAGTAATTTCTATTTATTAGAATTTTACAGGACGCTGCCCTTAAAGACAACAAGGTTTCTCTGCCACAATTGAAAATGGTAGTTAGATCAGAAGATAAGCGTTGTATGGCTTCATTACGTTTATTATTGGGGGATTGTTGGCTGGGGCGTTCTGGTAAAAAATTGAGTAGTGTAAGGTAGAGTCGTCTGCGTATGAATGAATGGACTGAAGGTACAGTTTAGAAGATAATTTATGAAAATAGAAAGAGAATAGGAGATAGGACAGAGCCCAGAGTAACACCAGAGTTGAAGGGATGAGGAAGTGAGCGATGGCCGTCCACAACCGCAGCTATGGTAAGTCCGGAAAGGAAATTAGAGACAAAGGCACAGATGGAGGGATAGAAACCGAAGGAGGGTAGTTTAGAAATCAAAAGTTTTGTGCCAGACTCTATGAAGGCCTTCGATATGTCTAGTGCATTAGAAAAGGTCTCACCGAAGTCCCAAAAGGAGGATGACCAAGAGTTAGGAAGATATGAACCAGTAGAACGATCCTTAAGGAAGCCATACAGGCGATCTGAGAGTAAATTATGAGAAGAGAAATGTTTAAGAAATTTGGAAGCAAGAATAGTTTCCAAAACTTTAGAGATACAAGAGATGAGAGCGATTAGACGATAGTAGGCGGGTTGAGAGTGGTCAGCCTTAATTGGGACAGATTGAATGAGAGCAAACTTCCAGCAGGAAGGGAAGACGTTAGAGGAGAGACAGAGACGAAAGAGTTTGCCTAGGCAGGGAGTCAGCACAGAAGCACAATTTTTTAGTACAACAGAAGGAAGACCGTCCGGTCCGTACGTATTCTTAGTATTATTCAATTACAAATGCAGTCAACCTTGGGTTCAGGGCAATGTGCTTGTCTAGGCGAACTTTGAAGGAATTAACTGTGTTGCGGTCTATGACATCTCGGGGAAGCCCATTCCATAAGTCGACGACTCGATTGAAGAAGAAATTCTTGGATTCGTTAGAGTTGAATGATTTACCAGAGAGAGAGAGAGAGAGAGAGACTTAAACGCGTTGGCAACAAGCCTGAATATAAGCCAGCGAGTTACAAGTAGTGGCTCACACTGAAAGGTTTTCATGGATCTAGCAAATATGGTATAGAGGATTTGAGCAGGGTTTTGGCGTCCACAGCTTCACCAGACTCTAGCAACTGCCTCACCCCACTGTTACTATGATGGAAGTTCCAAAATATAGTGCAGAACGACACTTTATTGTAAAGTGCCACTCCTCAAATTAATACGAAGTGTATATTTACAGAAACTGACAAATACGCACCCAGGACATCGGGAACGCAAAGACTTCACCTTCCCAATTACATTATAATTATCCGAGTGTTTTGTCTCTCATTTCAACCAATCATCAGAATATGCAATGGATAGGTTAAATTAGACGTGAAAGTTAAAATAAAACAACAACCAAGTAGCATAGCTAATTGTCGGTTCCATGTCATCTCAACCAGTAGCTCTCAACCAGTGCCAAATTAACCCAGACCAACTAAACCAGTGCCAGAATATAGTACTAACCTAACCTAACCTAACCGTATTGGTTGATCTGGTACTGCCTGAGAGCTACTGGTTGAAATGGTCTACTGGTTGAGTTGACCGGTCACCCTAATTGTCGAGTCAAAAAACATTGAAAACAAAATAATAATAATAATTTGTAAAACTGTTAAATTAACTTTGAAAAGTTGAAACCATGAAAATATACACCATTTGAGGAGGAGCACTTTAATGACAACGTCTCATAGATAACGTTTGCAGGTCCCATAAGAAGCTATATGCGAAATGTTGTCAATAAAGTGCTCCTCCTCATATGGTGTTTGTAAAACTATATAACAGAGCTGGTGTTCCTGACACCATTTATTTGTTCATTCAGGGTGAGCTACCAAACCCAATTGCCATGGTCTCTCTTTAGTACATGCAGCCACGACGTTCTTTAATATTATCTTGGTTAAGGTCCTCCTACTCCTGCAGTCAGTAAGTATTCCCTCTTAACACTATCACATGATATTTTGATTATCATTAAGGGATACAATTTATATTGCTATTTTCGAGCAATGCATTTTTAGGTTGCCACCTAGGTTAAGAAAAGTACCTTCACAGAACCCCTCAAATTATAAAACAAAACAACATATAATAAAGTAGGTGTGCAGTTTTCGCATTACCAAAAAAGAAAACAAAATACAAAACAAAAAACTGCATACACAACTCTGCGACCTGTAATTCTGCAAGTAGTATTGAATTTATTAGGTAAAATCGGTTTATATACTGTATATACTGCAGCCGGACTTGAACCACCGATAGTCAGAACAAGTGCCCATACTTTAATCCACTATACTTGTGTGTAGGGTATTAAAGCATAGACACTTGTCCTGACTGTTGGTGGTTCATGTCCGCCTGGGAGTATATATATATATATATTGTTACGTATCTTGATCCTCAAGTGGTTAACTTGATGAATCTAGATAGCACAGAGATATATATTAAGGTATCAGTCAGCTGAAGGCAAAACAAAAGTAAAATCTAATAAAATTATTTCCTGTTGTTGCTTCCTTTCCTTTTGGATCTTAGGAATTAGTATCCTTTATTGACTGATACTCTTTAATTATGAAAAATATTGAAACTAATTAAAGTCATGTAGTATTTATAAAGAATTATTATTTAACCGAAGCTTAGTAGGCTATGGTTATGAACCGAAGAAGTTATATCTAAAGAAGGACTATTAATTCTATAAAAAGTCTTGGAAGATAAATATTAAAGTAAGAATATTTCTGTCTCTTACCCTTTTTGAAATTAATAGATAGTTTTCTTATATGTCCTTTTATTTATATTTAATGTAATTATTCTTGGTTCTTGTCTTACGTTAACAGTATTATATTAGTATTATCATCAGGAGTAATATCAAAGTCACATAAAAAGTTAGATATATATTTAATAATTAGTTAAATGTATTTCTTAACCACGTAACATTGAGGTTTGATTATGAGTAAATTAAGTTACAGGATCGTTTCATAGATTCGATTCAGGTCTCACTCAAATAATATGAAAAGCAAAATAATATTTTGAAGCTAAAAGAATTTTCTTCAGCTTAGGAAATCACTAGAAGTAATATTAACACAGCCATGTTAGTCTAAGGCGATATTACTAATATGAGACAATAGCATCACCGTACTAAGCACCGTTAAGAAATGTAAGCTTAATTCAAAGAAAATGAAAGAACTCGTAAGTATTAATATAAAACAATAGTATTACTTTCATCATAACCCAATTACTTAAAGAGTTGCTTTAGTCCACAAGTTAGTCAACTAAAATAGTTAAGCACATAATAGTAGCGTTAACGTTAATTCCCAATCAAATAGTTAAGCACATAATAGTAGCGTTAACGTCAATTCGCAATCAAATAGTTAAGTACACAATAATAGTAGCGTTAACGTTAATTCGCAATCAAATAGTTAAGTACACAATAATAGTAGCGTTAACGTTAATTCGCAATCAAATAGTTAAGTACACAATAATAGTAGCGTTAACGTTAATTCCCAATCACATATCTCACTAACCAACATAACGTAAGTGTTTACACCGAACACACTTAACACACATTTATATAATCTGACTGACAGTCACAAACCCATTATAATACTTCACCCCGTCTTCCTCCAGCTGCACAGCTGCAAGTTCACCTTCCCCAACTCCAAATGAGACTGATTTGAATGCCCACAACTCGGGTCTTATATACTAAACAATGATGGTGTAGGAACGAATCAGGAGGCGGGGGGTGGTGCCCGCTCCAATCATAGCTCCTCGAGTCGCATAACAGGTGCCTGGTCCATTCACAGCTCCTGGCGTCGATCATACGTCATAGCGTCGGTCATCAAGTAGTTTGCAGGGTCTCCTATGACGCACGCAGGTGTGAAGGCTTGTTTGCTGGTATGCAGGCTAGCTGGTTTCCCTATTCGCTAGTTCGCTCGCTAGTTTGCTTCGCCGCTTGGGTAGTTTGGCTCCTTCAACTCTAATTCTAACTCTTAAATTAACATACAGGGCTCCGTATGTCAGACCTCCCCCCTAGAAAAGAGTTTAAGGAGTATAGTACATAATATTAAACATAATACATAAATAGATTCACCACCAGATTGGCAACAGCAAGATTATAATGAGGATATAATAAGTATATCACCCAAAGTAGGCAACGTCTCCAGGTACCACATCAGAACATAGCCGGAACGTAGCTGGAGCGTTATTCGAACTGCAAGGCATCTCACAGCTGAAGGCTTGACAGCGCACTACTAAAGCATGATATTTATCTCGCTACAAGGGAGAGCTAATTGCCAAAATCCTCTCATTAAATTAAACTTACTGCTGTATGAGGCCAACCTGGTAAATGTAATCTTTGATCCGTGGCAGTGGGTAGGTATCGTTCTTTGTGACAGCATTAACTTGCCTATAGTCCATACATAAACTATGGCTCCCGTCTGGCTTTGGCACAAGTATGACCGGACTACTCCACTGGCTTAAGGCCCTTGTGATCAGCTGGTTTGAACAAATTAAGTCAAGCTCGACCTGCAGTATACTCCTGCGTTGTGGTGAGACACGGTAGGGGGATAGTTTAATGGGAGTTGCATCCCCTACGTCGATGTCGTGCACGGCCAAAGAAGTGAGCCCTGGAGTATCATGGAACACACTGGGAGACTGAGATAAAACAGAGATTAGTTGGTTCGCTTGATCAGAGGGAAGATGACATAGTTTAGATGGTAATTCCCTCCAAGCTACTGAATTATACTGAAAGTTGGATAGGCTGTATGACAAGTCAAAGTTTGCATGGATACCTTCAGGCTCTGGAACAGTCTGTTGCGGGTCAGTAAGAGAACTGAAGACTTTGTCCGCACCAGGCTGCCCACAGGTCCTGACATTCACTGCCACAGTGGGAGAATCTGGAGGAGAGGAATCAGGGGACCTATGGTAGGGTTTCAACATATTTATATGGAATACTTGCGTGGGCTTTCTCCTGTCTGGGGTAGTTACTAGATAATCGGTAATGCTCACCCTCCGAATGATCTTATATGGGCCCCTGAACTTGGCAGATAAAGGTTGGCCAAAAAGGGGGAGCAGGACCAAAACCTCATCACCGGGCTTAAACTCCCTCTCACGGGCTTTTCTGTCATACCATTTCTTCATGGAGCTTTTAGCCACTGTCAAGTTTTGAGCGGCAAACTCACATGAGGATCTCAGCCGGGTTTTGAAATCTGAAACATACTTGAGGAGGTTTTGGTTCCCTCCTGGCCAACTAGGCTATCCTGCAATAGTTGCAAAGGACCTCTTACCTGGTGACCGAAAACTAGCTCATTAGGGGAAAAACCCAGGGATTCAGTTGGAACCTCACGAGTAGCAAATAAAATAAAAGGTACCCCCTTATCCCACTCAACTCCGGTCTCTGTACAATACTTACGTAACATTCCCTTTTATGTCTGATGATATCGTTCGAGAACCCCTTGACTCTCTGGGTGGTAGGTGCTAGACTTAACATGCTCGATACCCAACTCCTTCAGGGACTGCTGGAAAATGTTAGAGGTAAAATTAGTTCCTTGATCAATTTGCACCTCATGGGGGAAACCCATTCTGGTGAAGAATTTGAGCAGTTCCTTGATGACAGTTGGAGCAGAGGTAGTCCTTAAGGGTATAGCCTCTGGGTAGCGAGTTTCCATGTCCATGATAGTTAATAAATAAATGTTACCTTGGGAAGTCTTAGGCAATGGGCCTACAATGTCCACTACCACCCGAGTAAAAGGATTCTCGAAAACGGGCAAGGGCACCAGAGGATGTACAGGCACCTTATGATTGGGTTTTCCTGTCATCTGGCAAGTGTGACACACTCTACAACACTCCACTACATCTGCACGCATTCCTGGCCAGTAAAAGTGGGCTCTGATTCTGTCTAGAGTTTTTCTCACACCTAGGTGTCCTGCCAATGGTATACAATGTGCCATTTCCATGATATCTCTACGACAAGGTTTGGGGACTACTACTTGATGGACGTCCCAAGCCCCGTCATCGATTGGTCTGTGTGGCGGTCTCCATCTTCGCCACAATACTCCTCCTTTGAGGTAGAAACATTCACCACCCTCCTTCTCACATTCCTCTTCACTCACGGACCTGGCAGCTAACTCCTTGCATTCACTATCATCTCTCTGTAGCTCTACCAGGCCACTAGGACAATTTTGGAGGGGTTTCATGGTCATCGTTAGGGTCAAGATGAGCCATAAAGGTGTCAGATAAATCCACCTCAGTCACATCATCAGGCACAGTTGGAGCGTCATTCACACTCTCATCATCCCTTTCATCAACTCTTACATTCGGTACATTTCTGTCTGAGGGAACTGCTACTTGAGACATTGAACGTGTGACAGCACACACAGGGAAAACTGTTGTCATCTCCTTTTCGAGCTCACCGGTTAGTGGCTCGTTAACAGGGGAAAGTGACAAAATGGGGTCTGGTCGGACCTTCTCACCTGCTACATCATTCCCCAAAAGGAGCGTTACCCCAGGCACAGGGATATCTTGGGACCTACACAAAGCTATGGTGGCCTCACCCTGTAGTAACTCACATTCAATTTCGCCTTTTACCAAGTGTGCATAAAATTGGCCTCCAGCACCTCTCATTACAACTGGTTCGCCAGGTGGGCACTCAGTGTAAGGATTCACCATGAGGGTGCTAGTAGAACCTGTGTCTCTCAGAATGTTTACCTCATGCATACAACCATTTAATCTCACGTTGCCAGATGAAATAAAGGGACGGTAACTGTCCTGCACTGATGGTGAAATTATTATTGGCTTAACCCTAGTTATTACCTTAGTGGGTTGCACCACACATGCTACTACACCCCTGTCTAGATGATTTACGTTAGCTGCTAGGTACTCCTTCTGTCGAGAGTCCTGCATTAAAGGAACTTTTGGTGCTAGGTACTCCTTCTGTCGGGAGTCCTGCATTACAGGCACATATGGAGTTTGAGATATGGCGGCAACTGTCTGCCCCGATCTCTCGGTTCTCTCCTTGGCCCAGCACTGATAAGCTAGGTGGCCTCTCTTGCCACAAAAAGTACATACTTTAGGGGATACGGGAACATTCCCTCTTTGAGCATTACTATTAGTTTGGGGCCCACCTCTGTTACCATTGCCCTGAGTCGCATTTTTAGTTGGGGGAACAATTCTATTTTGGCTAGCTGGGGAAGACGTTATAGGCTTGTGACTGGGTCTGTCAGATTTGTGATTGGGATACTTAAAATTAGAACTAGAATTATCGTAGGGCTTCTTTCCACAAAATTTGTTGTTGAGCACGTATGTGTCAGCCATGTCAGCGGCGTCGGCAAGACAATCTACCTTTTTCCCCTTTAAATGATAGGATACAGAAGAATCAATTTTCCAGAGGAAATTTTCTAACAGGACCAACTCCTTCAGATCGTTGTAGCTTGTGACTTTCTTACTCTTGACCCAATGATTGAAAGTTTTAGTCATGGTCCTGGCAAATACCTTATGGGTTTCTTCTACTTTCTTCTGGTTTTTACAGAAAGATTGCCTGTAAGCCTCAGGCTGCAATTGATAGGTTTTTAGGATAGCTTCTTTGAGATTGTCATAATCCTGCCTAACTTCTGCTACTTCTGACAAATACGTGGCTCGAGCCTGCCCTGTCAAAACGGTTTGTAACATAAAAGGCCATTGATCTCTTGTCCACTTCATACCTCCAGCAACTTCCTCAAACAAAACAAAGAAATCCTGCACATTATCCTCAGTGAAAGGTGGAATGACACTAGTCATAGTTAATCCCAGAGGGGGAGCAATTACGGGAGCATTTGTATTGACATTTAGTTGAGCCGTACGATATTGATATTCACATTGTTCGGTCGTTGCACTGGCATATAGTCTGGCTTGTTCGGTCTTTGCTTCGGCATTTATTCTGGCTAGTTCTATATATAGTCTGGCTTGTTCGGTCTTTGCTCTGCTTTGTTCTAGTTCGAATAATTGACCAATGGTAAAACCAGGTGGCAATTGTTCATCAAGTTGGCTAGGTTTTCTCGGGATCCCAGCAACTGCTCCGTCACCCTCCCCGCCTTCTACAGGGAACAGGTGGGTTTTTATGGTCTGAGCCACCTCTACTTTGGACATGTTTGAGACAGTTAATTGGAGATGTGAGGCAAGCACTTTCAGTTCAGATTTTGACAGACAGTCAATATCAGGGGCTGTGGGTTCTGATTCTATGAAAACTCGAGCATCTTCGTCATTAATTAGTTGAGGCATGAATAATATTTGATTTTTAAGTTGTGAAACGTTAATGAAACTGAGTGAAACTGTATGAAACGAATCCTGGCAAGGTCGCCACTCTTCTGTTACGTATCTTGATCCTCAAGTGGTTAACTTGATGAATCTAGATAGCACAGAGATATATATTAAGGTATCAGTCAGCTGAAGGCAAAACAAAAGTAAAATCTAATAAAAAAAAATCCTGTTGTTGCTTCCTTTCCTTTTCGATCTTAGGACTTAGTATCCTTTATTGACTGATACTCTTTAATTATGAAAAATACTGAAACTAATTAAAGTCATGTAGTATTTATAAAGAATTATTATTTAACCGAAGCTTAGTAGGCTATGGTTATGAACCGAAGAAGTTATATCTAAAGAAGGACTATTAATTCTATAAAAAGTCTTGGAAGATAAATATTAAAGTAAGAATATTTCTGTCTCTTACCCTTTTTGAAATTAATAGATAGTTTTCTTATATGTCCTTTTATTTATATTTAATGTAATTATTCTTGGTTCTTGTCTTACGTTAACAGTATTATATTATTATTATCATCAGGAGTAATATCAAAGTCACATAAAAAGTTAGATATATATTTAATAATTAGTTAAATGTATTTCTTAACCACGTAACATTGAGGTTTGATTATGAATAAATTAAGTTACAGGATCGTTTCATAGATTCGATTCAGGTCTCACTCAAATAATATGAAAAGCAAAAATAATATTTTGAAGCTAAAAGAATTTTCTTCAGCTTAGGAAATCACTAGAAGTAATATTAACACAGCCATGTTAGTCTAAGGCGATATTACTAATATGAGACAATAGCTTCACCGTACTAAGCACCGTTAAGCAATGTAAGCTTAATTCAAAGAAAATGAAAGAACTCGTAGGTATTAATATAAAAAAATAGTATTACTTTCATCATAACCCAATTACTTAAAGAGTTGCTTTAGTCCACAAGTTAGTCAACTAAAATAGTTAAGCACATAATAGTAGCATTAACGTTAATTCCCAATCAAAGAGTTAAGTACATAATAGTAGCGTTAACGTTAATTCGTAATCAAATAGTTAAGCACATAATAGTAGCGTTAACGTTAATTCGCAATCAAATAGTTAAGCACATAATAGTAGCGTTAACGTTAATTCCCAATCACATATCTCACTAACCAACATAACGTAATTGTTTACACCGAACACACTTAACACACACTTATATAATCTGACTGACAGTCACAAATCCATTATAATACTTCAACCCGTCTTCCTCCAGCTGCAAGTTCACCTTCCCCAACTCCAAATGAGACTGATTTGAATGCCCACTACTCAGGTCTTATATACTAAACAATGATGGCGTAGGAACGAATCAGGAGGCGAGTGATGGTGCGCGCCCCTATCACAGCTCCTCGAGTTGCGTAGCAGGTGCGTGGTCCAATGGGGTCTCCTGGCGTCGATCATACGTCATAGCGTCGGGTCATCGAAGTAGTTTGCAGGGTCCCCCATGATGCAAGGCGTCTGGCGCCTGTGACCTTGACCTATTAAATGGAATTATGTTTATTCTTGTATGACCTTGGTCTAGGCATTCCGAATATGCATGATATGCCTAATGAAAATCTTACATTAATTATTAAATACTTATAAAAATCATATTTCGACCTTTGACCTTGACCTTCGACCTTATAATTTCTTATAGAGGATTTAGTTACCTTAACAGCAATGTTCGTATTAACTAGCATTATGACTGGTATAATTCGTATAAAAACTTATTGATTACAAATACAGTAGTGATCATATACTGTGACCTCGACCTTTGACCTTTGACTTGAAATATAATACATATAATTAGATGGTCGTCGCATTGACCAACTGTATTTACCTGTATAATTTAGTGACAATACATTAAACTGTCTAGGAGGAGTTTAGGGAAAATGACAAATACTCTTATTTTTACCTTGACCTCTGACCTTATCTATTACAATATTTATTTGAAATGTTATATACATAATATTTAAGTAATGAACCATAACACAGCCAGTTTTCCAAAATTTGAGTAATCCTTTTTAATAAATAATAACAGTTGACGTTTGACCTTGACCTGTGACCTTGACCTTTATTTAAGAGTACATTTTTGTTTGCATTGACATTGCCCATGAAAATAAAATAACCATGCATAATTTCATTAACCCTTGTCTATTGGGGCCCGACTTAAGTCCGTATCGAAAAATTTGGACTGTGTGGCGGGGCCCGACTTAAGTCCGAGTGCAATTTTGGCGCAATATTGGCTCTGAGAGAGAGACGAGTGACTGGAGGAGCATGGGTTACCTCATGACCGCTTGCCACGGCCGCCGTGGATATACTGAGATTTACTCCACTTACATCCACCCTCACTCCCTCTCTACATACGTAATTATATAAAGAAATTACCGTATTTTAGCGATTTTGCCCTTCGGTTGCACGATCGTTGAAAGACAAGCAATGATCGTAGAAGGATCGTTCGGGTGTCATTGGAAAGCTCAATTTACGCCCTTTCAGGGATACATACTTGTATTACGCTCTGGGTCTTGTTTATGCATGAAAAAGAGCACGGAAACAACCCCATTTATGGTAAAAAAAAAACGCTGGGCGGCACGGTCAAATATACTGCCTAGACCGCTCGTAAGGTGTTAAAGCCCATTAGTTAGTTTCATATATATCAATAGAATAGTTGATCTTGACCTTTGACCTTTATCTTGACCTTTATATGTCTCAACATTTATTATTTTCCTTTTCACTTAAAGTGCAACTATCTCACCAAATGTTGAGAAGTTTGCATGAAAATTAAAGACAATAGCAAATTGACCTTTTATTTGACCTTGACCTGTGACCTTAACCTTTCATAAGAAATTGTATAGTTTCTTGCATAACCTTGGCCTAGGTATTCCGAATATACATGGTAAGCCTAGTGAGACTCTAATTGTTAGTATAAGAAATACTAGTAGAAAACCTATTTTGACCTTTGACCTTGATCATTGGCCTTACCCTTTAGAATATGTATCTAATATTTGGGCAGTACGATATCAAGGTTACCAGTAACTTGTATAGTGAAAATGAAGACATTTGAGTAAAAAGTTAAATAAATAGTAAAAGTTGACCTTTGACCTGGACCTTTATGTAAGAGTAGTTTTGTTTTGTTTTTATTGACATTGATTTGGAAAATCAAATAAGCATGCCTAATTTCATTAAAACCCATCGTTAGTTTCATAAATATTAAGTGAATAGTTGACCTTGACCTTTGACCTTTATCTTGACCTTTATGATATGTGTGTCCAAATTTATTATTTTTCTTTTCATTTAAAGTGCAACTATCTCATTTTGTGAAGTTTGCATGACAAGTAAAGACAAATTTACCTTTTATTTGACCTTGACCTGTGACCTTGCCCTTTCTTATGGAATTGTATAGTTTCTTGTATGACCTTGGCCTAGGTATTCCGAATATACATGGTAAGCCTAGTGAGAATCTAACAGTTAGTATAAGAAATACTAGTGAAAAACTTATTTTGACCTTTGACCTTTGACCATACCCTTAAGAATATTTACCTAAAATTTGGTCAACACGATAAATAAGTTACCAATAACTTGTATAGTGAAAATGAAGACATTTGACTAAGAACTAAAAAATATGAAATATTGACCTTATTTTCAACCTTGCCTTTTGACCTTAACCTTTAAGTTAAATGGAAATTTGTTTTGACAAACCTTCGCATTGACCAAATGAATATACTTGTGAAATTTGGTGAAAATCCATCGAACGGTCTAGTAGGAGTTTCCGGACAGACAGACGGACGACGACGACGACGGACGATAACGAAGACAGACAAGCTGAATGGTGGTGCACAGTATACGGGTGGGATCTGTGTGCGCGATACCACTCTGCTTTGCAGAGTTGATAAAAGAAAACGTCACCTGGATCCCCTTCATCTTATATACGTATAATTTTCGGTAGAGAAATGTTCCGTCCAAAGGCCGGTTTCTCCTAGACTGTAGGCTCGCTAACCTTCGCCCAGAAAGAACCGACCCCTAAATGGCATACAGCGTCATATATTGGCGAAATTAACCCTTTGAGTACAAGCGATGTGTTATATTTTATTCTAGCTAGATTTAGACGATATTAAGCAGCTTAGGAAAGTTCTGTGATAGTTAAAAGGGTTGGTTGAGATAGTTTGAAGCCTTATTATTACTAGAGGTCCTTCCTAATCTGAATAAATTCTTCTAATAGTTGCCACAATATGTAACAAAGAAGGCACCGGTACTGCACGGGTTAATGAGGTGATTCTTCTTAAAATTCTCCAAACAAATACAGTGGAATAGAGTATGTCCAAAAACACTCGCCTTGCATGAGATAATGCTAAAGCGAGTCCATACCACCGTCTGTAAATAATTGTTCTCCAGTATGACCATGTTGTCTACTTGCTCCATTTTACTTTTTTTTTTGGGGGGGTGGGGGACTATATAGTTTTGAACATTCTTCTGAGACAAGACAATACATTTATCAATCCAAATATCTAAGTAATCATATTTTATTATCAGTGAATATATATTGGAACTACAATTATTTCGGACAACTTGAGCTTCAGATATATGTACGATACATTGGGTTGTCCTTCCACATTGCTTTGAAAAATGCAATGATCATCTTCGGCTGAGGCTAGATATGTGTTTATATTTTCTGTATTGTTTCTAGTTTACATTGTTTTCGTTTGTCAATGTTTTTATATAGTTTAAACGTGGTATAAAGTCTTTCCAACAGGTGTGTCAGTTCTTAACGTTTTTCTACTTTTCATAAGAGGAATACATACACTTTTACAAGACTACACTATTAGCAGAAGCAGTGCGGAGAGTAGAACACATTTAGGGCAAGAAGAAGTGTTAGGAAAAGAGGTGCTAAATACATACAAATGCGTCTTATTTTGAAATTTATTTAAGGTAGTAAACTAAGCAATTAATTTCAATTCAACACGCCTGTATTTTGAAGAACCCGCAGCGATATGGATACCATTCTACATCGAAGGAGTCACGGGTAATAATGATGGCACAAGGATGGAATGGAATACATATATTTTCAATATGTGGGAATACAAACATAAAATGAGCCATAATGCATACATTTTGTTATTAATGACAAAGAAAGACTACGTTAAAGTGAAATGATTAGAAGAACAATGAACACAAAAGTGGAAAGCTAACCCAATATACTAAACAAAATATTTCCTAATGACAAGGAAACTACTGCACTGAAGCAGAAGGACGAGGAAGAGGAAGGGGAAATACTCTAATGGAGCCAGATCCTCTTTGCATATTACTTAGCCTCTCTTGGCCGATGCTCCTCCCTTCCTTCCCCCCTCTCCCCCTCCCTCTCTCTATTTCTCTCACTCACTCTCGCACACACAATCTCTCTCAATATGAATAGCCTGAATATGAAAAGAACATGCAACCATGACTGGAAGTTAGAATTGAAATAGTTCAGCACTAGTTAGTGTGGAAACTTTGTTACATATAAGATCTGTTCTACCTAGAAAAAATTTCCCTCAGGAATTGTAAACAGCTTTCCAGTAGTATAATTAAACAAGGGAGTAGATATTATTATGCTCATTCTGATGTGAGTTTACGGCATTACACAATCTCCCTTTTTCCACTTCGAGTATCTCCCTGGAATGGACTGCAAGATCTTTGAGCAAGTAACTGTTTCTAATAACTCCTTGTAAATCTCTCTCTCTCTCTCTAACACAGCTTTTATTTAAATAATCTGTTAAGTGCCAATTCATATCCTTTTGCAAGCCAATATACATGACCCTTGCATATGTAAGCAACATAATTGTCCTCAATATTCTTTGCTAATGGTTTGATCTACAATTAAGTACCTTCGGATATGCGGCATATCCATCCCGGAGGACTACTAGTATCTTCCTTCTGAATATTGTTTTGCTACTAAACTTAATTGAATCTTGATCTTTAAGCTCTTCATAAGACAGTGTAATCTTCTCTAGACTGCAGTTGACAACCATGCCTTGCTGCCCCACTTTAGACCCTTACCATCCAAAATTGCCAGACCATCATTAAAACATTCTCCATTACCAAATTTTATATTCAATTCACCCAGACTCATCTGATTCGTCCAGACTGGTAGAGGCGGTGGGGTATGCCGGCTCGTCCACAGCCCAGCCTCCATGCCACTTTTGACCGATCAGAGCTTCTGAATCTCACTTCACCAAATTAACTTTTACCACCCAAAATTAATTATCTTTTGCCTTACCACCCATTTTTATCTCCAAGCCTTCTTGACGTGCCATACTGAGGCTCTCGGAAAATGTGTCTCAATACCAACAGTGCCTCCCCTAAACCCCCAAACTAAAATCAACAACTCACGCAAGTTGGGTCAAGCCCCGACACTCTTTATGCTCCTACTTTTTAACTTTCTCTCTTACTACACCAATAAAAACTTCCCTTCTTTCACCCTCACCCACCTTTTCTATATTCATTCATTCATTCATTCATTGCACGTATACAGTTTCCTTCCCTACTTATTGATATGTTGTGTCAGGTACGATGAAGCGATACTGCCGATATCTGTAGACTTGCGTTGAAATTCAAACTTTCCCTTTTAAGATTTTTTTTTTTTTTGTACTACCATATTTATCTTCAGTACTATCGCTGGCCTTAAACAACTTATTTATATGTAGTATGTCCCACCCTCCCCAACACACACACACACACACCTCCCCACTCACACTTTCCTCCTCCCTGGAGTACCTTACCTCCTCCTCCTCCCCCCCCCTACTCCTCCTCCTCTCCCACCCATTCCTCTACCTCCTACAAAACCCCTAACCATACTGCTGTATTGCCCTCAATATTCTCGGCTAATGGCTTGATGTACAAGTACCTCCGGATATGCGGCACTGTCCCTCCCGGAGGACCACTTGCACCTTCCCTCCGAATATTATTTTATGGAAATAAAATAATTTGAATATGAATCTGAATCTGTGTGGCTGTGTGCTTTGGGTGCTGGGGCAATGCCTTCTCTATACATAATTATGTATAGAGAAGGCATTGGCTGGGGTCTGGTGACTGGGTCACGACGGGTAGGGTCCCTCTAGGATGTTTAAGAAGGGACATACACACACACACACACCTCCCCTCTCACACTTTCCTCCTCCCTGGAGTACCTTACCTCCTCCTCCCCCCCCCCCCCCCCTACTCCTCCTCCTCTCCCACCCATTCCTCTACCTCCTACAACCCCCCTCCCTCTCTCCTATAACCACACAACCTACTAAATATTATATTACTATCGGCATGTAAACTTCTCCACTGGTCATATTGCGCTAACTATCCCCTCAATAACCATTATTGTAATAGGAATTTGAACCATGTAACTCATCTTTGTAAAATATTTGTATTACTATAATTCCATTATAACTTCGGTAGTTGGTAATATTAGTCACATTATGTATGTGACTCTTGTATTCAGCTAACTATGACCTCAATAACCGTTGATGTAATGAAGAATGTAAAGTGTCCCTCATATGATTGTAATATATTTGTGGTACTATTATTGCATAATAATTAATGTAGTTCGAAATATTAGTCACATCTTGTATGTAATAATTGTATTCAGCTAACTATGATCTCAATAACCATTGATGTAAGAAAACATGAATAGCCTCCTCATATGATTGCACTAGTTTTGTAGTGCTATTATTTACCTGTCAATTAATAATTCAGTCATTTTTTTTTTTTTTTTCCCATGAGCACGTATATACAGCATATGTGGCAATCAAATGAGGAAACTATAATAACACCAGACGACGATACTGTTGTTACAGTAGAATAATGCTCTTTGAGCAGTATGTATTGCCTTACCAGTGGTTGTCCCCTTATTATTATTATTATTTTATTATTATTATTGAAATACCACAGGAACGAAAATTCCTGGGAGCGAAACTTCCACCCCCAACGAGATCCCTCTCTTTCTACCACCTCCCTCCACATGTTACACGTCTCGTTAATCACAGTCTTCTAATATACAAATCACATTTCCTTACCCCCTGACATTCTTGAAATACCCACTAAGTATATTCAATTAGATACCAACCATGCAGACTATAATACGTTCGTTGTGTATGGGTACGAGACGATCTCAAGACACCTTAGCTCCCAGTGCACAACGAACCGGATCATGATTATGTCCGCCTGTATTAAATTATGTATTATGTTGATTTATACCATTGCCTATTTTTGTAATAATTGTATTCAGCTAACTATGATCTCAATAATAATTGATGTAATGAAAATATGAATAGTCTCCTCATACGATTGCACTAGTTCTGTAGTGCTATTATTTACAACCTGTCAATTAATAATTCAGTCACTACAAGCTTGCTTGCTTGCTTTTTTTTTTTTTTTATACAGACCATGTGACAATTAAATGAGGAAACTATAATAACACATCTGAATAATGCCAACCTGACTTATAAACACAAATATGAATGTAACCAGACGACGATGCTGTTGTTTCAGTGGAATAATGGCTCTTTGAGCAGTATGTATCGCCTTACTAGTGGTTGTCCCCTCACAGGATGGGGGGCGCTGCTCAATAAACTCGCCCCTCGGGGCAAAATCAAAAATCAATCTCTCTCTCTCTTTCATGGTCTAAAGACAGAAGACAGGATCATACAGTCCAAACCGAGTCACTTAACCCTCTGAACCCCAAGCGATTGAATACAAAAGTACACTCCAGGACCAGCCACTTGTCAATTTTTGTTTTCCTGAAAACACACGGGATGGGTTAGTAATAAAGGAAAGATAACATAAAACCGCTCACCTAGGTCATTTGGCGGTCCTGGGCAGCGGCGGAAAGTCAAGATTAACATGGGGTGATGGGTAGGCAATATACTGGAAAGTTACTCCCGCATGCGCCCACATGCACGCGACTTGACTTGGGAAGTTGACATCCATTGGTATTGTTCCATGGGATCCTAAAGTAGTTTCCATACAAATCTGAACCCTCTAGGTGCCATAGTACAAGAGTAATTAAGGCGTTGCGTCGCTGGTACTGTGCGTTACATAATTATATAGGCGACGCATAACGTGCGTCTCTGGTGTTGAAGGGGTTAAGTAAATCATGCAGTCCAAGCTATGTGCGCAAGTGAAAATGTGCCTTTGTAAACACCTGGAGGGAAACCAGGCCTGCACAAAATAGATGGTGTCCATTTTTCAGACAAAGCAGTAGAGTACATTACTGATATCTTAACACCTTACGAGCGGCCTATGCGGTTTATTTATGTGTACCGCACAGCGGGGTGTTTTTAGCCAAAATAGGGCTGTTTACGTGATCATTTTCATGCCTAAATAAGACCCAGAACGTAAAACAAGTACCTATCCCTGAAAGGGCATAAACAGAGCTTTCGAATGACACCATAACGATCCTTGTATGATGGATAGTTTTCTTGCAATAACCGTGCAACGCGAGTGCAAAAAGCAGGTAATTCGGTACTTTCGGTACATAATTGAGTATGTAGCGAGTGAGAGAGGGAGGAGGGAGCTGAGATTTGTGTCAGTAGGTTCGCCGCGGTGGTCTGGAGCAGTCATACGCTCGCTAGTCTCCTGCCACCACTTGTCTCTCTCTCTCTCAGCCACATTACGTGCTGAAATTGCCACTCGAGTTATGTCGAGCGCCGCCACATAGTCCAGCTTTATTTAACTCGACTTATGTTGCTCGCCGCTAAATAAGGGTTAAACAAGGCAGTATGTGATGCCTTTGAAAAATCTCCAAATTCTGACAATATTGATTTATGGATTCATCCTTCGGAGTACTGACAAAATTCATCAGCATCCTCCTCTTCAAGCCACACTTCCCCCACAAATTAAAACTCCATTCAATTCTGCCCAGATCAACAATAAGGACATTCTTAAGGGGCTTTCACACATACACAATCTTGGTCACAACACACCCCGACTTGTCAAACGTGGTGCAATCAGCGGCCTGATCGTGTTTTCGATGACGGCTAATGATGGTGCCATGATGGTATCACGGCGGTACTAAGATGGCATGAGACACTTAATTGGGCCACGACAAACTTCCAAATTTGTTTACCCCTTCAGACAGTTTGCACGCGATCACGTATGTAAGTAGTTTGGACCAAACACCGATTTACATGTGGATTGTGTATATTAATTGGGAACTTAGTGTTAACTTAAAGTTATTATATACGCGATCGCGTATATAATCACGTCTAATTTTAACAGGTGCTCGGTGAAGGGCATCACTAAATGTGGAGCTAGTTGGCTACTTCCTACCGAGCCAGGCAGTACTACAAATAAGAGTTCCCCAAAATAGTGCCAAAGAGTGTGGCTACTGTATACAGATAAATATGTTTCATTAATCTATCGGAGGGGGTTAACATGCATAAAACTTTCTCGCACCTTGCTGACACGTGGGGACTAAGGTACAAAGGAGTACAAAGGAAATCAAGCAACAACAGGTCTAGTGACCCTTCTAGGCTGCTTGTCCACCAAAACAATGAGGATCAAGTGTCCAAACAGTGGTTTAGAGTGGGTAAGGAGTGGGTAAGACTGAGATGACAGGGTTGCAAGCAGCCAATTTAGCAACCCCCTCAGATGCACACATAAACCAAGAATAGACTCAACCAATCAGAGCCAGGATAGCAAACATCAAGGAAAAGAGAAGAACGAAGCGAAGGGCACATATCCGGACCGAGAAAGAAATAGAGCAGTCCGGCATACAAAATCCATGTTCTCCATGGGACCAGCAAATAACGCACCGATGTCAACGCCACCTACCGGGACCTACAGGAAATGCAGGGCCACTTACCGAGCATGAACTGTTTCCGGGCCCATCACAGAGGTCCTTCCCGGACCAATCCCAGGATCCAGGATACGTGAAAAAGGTGTACCCACCCAAGGAACCTGAATTGAATGATAATGAGGTAAATTTTATGCTAATACCTCATGAACATACAATGTCATATTTCCACAGATGGGACCAAAAGAATCACCTCTACAGTGCAGAGAATCAAGTATATCCACAATAGCTGATAAAGAAAGAGTAACGAAAGCCTTGCATGCAACGTGGAAAATCAGGGAAAATACGAATTCATGGAAAAAACTTATCCTGCAACCATGCAAGCTTTCTTAAATATGAGTGTAATCTTAACCCTTAAAAAGCGGCTCACCACATAAGTCGTATTTAATAAAGCTGGACTATGTGGCGGCGCTCGACATAGGTCGAGTGGCAATTTCAGCACGTAATGTTGCTGAGAGAGAGAGACAAGTGGTGGCAGGAGACTAGCGAGCGTATGACTGCTCCAGACCACCGCGGCGAACCTACTGACACGAATCTCAGCTCCCTCCTCCCTCTCTCACTCGCTATATACGGAATTGTATCGGGAAAGTGGCTAATTACATGCTTTTTGCACTCGCGTTGCACGGTTATTGCAAGAAAACTAGCCATCATAAAAGGATCGTTATGGTGTCATTCGAAAGCTCTGTTTATGCCCTTTCAGGGATAGATACTTTGGAGTCCATCAGGGTTCAGTGTTAAGCCCCCTCCTCTTTATTATGGTCTTGGAGGCGCTGTCTAGAGTTTTTAGAGGCGGACTCCCGTTGGAACTGTTTTATGCAGACGATTTAGTCCTAATAGCTGACAGTATGCAGGATGCTGAGGCCAAATTCAGAAAGTGGAGAGAGGGCATGGCGAGCAAGGGTTTAAGAGTCAATATTAACAAAACCAAGGTTATGCATTGTAGTTTGAGACGAGGCAATGTGGAAAAGAGCGGTGCATACCCATGTGCAGTGTGTGGAAAGGGAGTGGGCGTTAACTCAATTCAATGTAGCATCTGTCGATGTTGGGTACACCATGGGAGTAAGCGCTGTAGTAGAATAAAGGGGCCCCTGCCGAAGGATAAGTCAGAAATAGAGAAATTTGAGTGCGTAGTGTGCAAAGGCGAGCTTGTGTTAAGTGATGATCCTGTGGCTGTGAATTTTGGAAATGAGTCTTTGGAGCTGGTGAACAAGTTTTGTTACCTAGGAGATACCATCTCTGCCGGTGGTGGGGCCGAGGCTGCCACTGTTGCTAGAATTAGGTGTGGCTGGGGGAAGTTCAGAGAATTGATGCCAATCCTGACCATGAAAAGAATGCCTCTCCCCTGAAGGGAAAGGTGTATGCCTCATGTGTTAGAAGTGCAATGACGTATGCCTCAGAAACATGGGCCGTTAAAGTAGAGGATGTCAACAGAATGGAGCGTAATGAGATGAGAATGGTGAGATGGATGTGTGGGGCCAGGCTACAGGATAGAATAACAAATGTTGAGCTGAGGAGACGTTTAGGTATAAAGAGTATTAGCGAGGTGATGCGTACAAGTAGACTGGGATGGTATGGACATGTGGAGAGAATGGATGAACAAAATTGGGTGACAAAATGCAGGTCTGTGATTGTGGAGGGAGCTGCACCAAGGGGTGGACCGAGGAAGACCTGGGATCGGACTATACGCGCCGATCTCAAATCCAAGAACTTGACAAGTGAAGCAGCCCTTAACAGGGTTGCTTGGAACGCCGCCATTAGGACAAGAGACTGAAACTGCACTTATGTGTGGAACACTCAGTCTTAAAATGTTATGTATGTATGTATGTATGTACTTGTTTTACGTTCTGGGTCTTATTTAGGCATGAAAATGATCACGTAAACAGCCCTATTTTGGCTAAAAACACCCCGCTGGGCGGTACATATAAATAAACCGCATAGGCCGCTAAAGAAGGGTTAAGAAATACAGCATAACTATATCCATGTACTCCTATAAGTGTTATAATTTTAAGGCAATTATTAAATTCACAATAATTAAAAGATCGAAATCCCCATGTCCTTATGATTCCGAAATGAATTAAATTTGACTCAAATTATTATACAAATATAGCCTGACCGAAATATATGATCGACAGGCAAACACGAGGAAATACCTTCGACTGGCACTAGCATTTTGTGGGTATATTACCGTGTCCGAGTTACTTCCGAGTAGGGCTAGCCATTCTCCCTATAAAAAGTTCAACGAGTGTGGTGACCCAGCAGTGTGTTAGAGGAACTAGAAGTGACCATCTTTAGTTGTGTGTGAGAGGCAGTTCCCTTTGGTGTCCAGCCGAAAGAGGAACTACGAGTCCTACGTTGTCCAGATCCCATCTCATGGATATTACTTCTCCTCACCACCCATACCCTAAGTGTCTCTGTGTTACTATGTTTTGGGAATTATTGTGAAGGTAATAATTATAAAATATGCGAGTGTTTATTTTAACTTTTGTTTAGAGGCCTTTTCCGGACTCTCCTTGCCCCACTTGTTCACGTAGTACGAGAATCTAACTTCTATCTCTGCAGGTGAATTATTTATATATTATTTGTGATTTAGCTACTTTACGTCCAGGTTAACATTATACCTATTGTTTTACTTACGTTACTTACCTGATACTATACGTAATACTTAGGGAACGCTCACTGATTTTATTTAGTTTTGTTATTATTGTTTAAGTGTCCAAGTTCGAAGTGAAGTGTGTAACGAGAGCAATTTTCCTTCCTTAAATCTAAACTCAAACTCAGGACGGTACATCCAATTTTCATAAGAGATCACTTATAATAACAAGTCGCCACATTAAAAGTGAAACTCATTCCTGTTGAGATTGAATTAATCTATGTTCAAGATTTCTAATCTATTTTAGTTCTTGTGAATAATCCAAACAATTACCTTACCCGGTTAAAAATATTATTTCGCAACCAATCTAGGAATTCCGATTACGTATTCCTGTATTCATCAGTCCTTATTTCGGCTATTTATCTAACACTAAGTAGCTCTGTGTCTTAATAGTATTTTATACTTTATCAACCTGTATTCGGGTCATTTCTTAATCGCTACTTCGTTCTGCGTACTTATTTTATCCCAGACAGTTCCCAGTAGTTTGTTAATTCATTCAAACCTACTGCATCAGCCTTCATTGTGGCTATTCAAGATGCTACTTTGTTCTGCGAGTTTATTATACTTCCAGTAGTTTGTTAATTCATTCAAACTCCTGCATGAGCCCTCGTATTGGCTAATTATCTGTCACTACTCCGTTCTGTGTCTGATTTATTTATAGTAGTTGGTTAATCCATTCAAACTTACTGTGTCTATAGCTAATATTCCGCTATATTTATTCAATACATATCTGTTGAATCTGAGTACCTCATTGAGTGTGAGTTTATCTAATTTACGATTGAATTAATTTTTTGTGTATCGTGTGAGAGATTATTCACAATTATTCTTTTATAGTTAAATTGTAAATTTAATTACCATACCATCAGGAGTAAAGCGAAGTTCATATTTTTTGTTACTGATTTAACGTTGCACTAAGTCAAATATTTATTCCGCCTGACCGCAGTACTTTTGACATTAAATTCTCCCGCAGCAGCTTTGACCACCGACCTCGCCTGGCGACCTATTTGTATTTCGAGCCACGCGTACCTGTGTGTACCTGAGTAGATGATCTCAGTTACTCACATATATACTAAATTATTATTCCTCTCGATATACACTTGACCCGTGAATGTATTGTCATCATATATTATATAACTGCATATTTCATGTTTGAAGCTTTGTAGGTGACATAATTATTCATGAAGGAGTAAAACCTTTTTAACTCTTTGCAAGTCACATTGATTACACATTGGACTCATACTCTATAGTTGAGATCCGGATGTCCCATTGACCTGTACCTCTATGTTCATAATAATAAACTAGTGTAATTATCCTGTGTGTTTATTGTGTTTGGAGCGTGATTGAATAACTTAGAAATATAATTATTATTGCTAGTGTTCCTGTCGGGCAGGATTTGATTCTAAGTATCTGAAATAAGGAACTTTATAGAATGAATTATTAAGCGAGTTGGATTACAACGACGCATACCACTGGCGGTAGCGGTGTCTCGATATGGCATAACAGCTTTGATTTTCTAAATTATTGTTATTCAATCGACTTCAGACGCAACATTCATCATGGCGGCTCAGGCACTAGATATTATTGCATTTAAAGCAGAGGACCATGATATCAATACTTACCTAAAGATTGTCAAACCGGTCCTGGATATTATATTCAGAGACGATGAAATTGCAAAGCTTCACACGGTCATGATGAAACTAGGAAAACATGCGGCCAAAGTATCCGGGTATGTGTGTGACACACCCGGGTTGACCTGGGCGAAAGCCTCACAAAATTAGCTATCAACCCATCACTAGGTCAAACGATAGCGGATCGTCACTTTCATGAGATTAAGTACGCCGGAAACATAGATAACATGATCAGTGAATTAAATCAACTGGCCGTGACAGCCTTTCCGGATGATACTACTGCTCAATGAAAGAAGGTAGTATTTAAAGCACTCATGTGAATATTACCCATAGCAGTAGCTTATCATTTTTCTATCACCGAACTCACTGATTATGAGGCAGATTAAACCAGTACTTAGGCGTATCTTGGCTTTGAGGAAAACCAAGGAACCTGAAAAGATCGCTGTCATCAGTCGTGCTACCACTCATCCGTCAACAATTCCTTCAAATAAACCTGTGGTGTCACACCCAAGTGAAAAAGTGGAGGAATGGGCCCAAATTCGCCCTTCCGACTGGAAGCCATGCACTTCCCAATGTTCACTTATATCCATGAAGAAATCATTTATGGAATTAACCAAGCGGAGGCCAGGTTGCCTACATTATGGGCTCAGATTCCCTGGATTAAGCCCCGACGCGTGGCCATCAAAAATGAAGATGGAACCGCAGGAATCGAGGACATTGATGAAGAGGAACATGTTGAAGGGCCTGAAGTGGTAGCAAACACTACAGAAATTCAGGACAACCTAGATTTTTAAGCTGCCCCCGTCCACAAATTGTCAGACTGGCGGGGGCTCACGATGGGACAGACGCAGTGAAACTTCTCATCTATAAGAAACTCACTTTAAATGGAGTGAAAGTCCGACTTCTAATCGACACGGGTGCTTCCGGATCATGTCTCTTCTCTCCTTTCTTCCAACAGCATCTCAAATCTGTTGGCCCCATTCAACCCTCCACCATAGTTTTGATAGATGCTAATGATGGCATTATCCCTAATTGTGGAGAGACAGTCCCACTTTACGTTAGTACCCCTATTCCTGATCACGGGATAAATCATTCTTTCATGATTTATGCCCCCCAAGAGACCCAGTACGATGGATATTTGGGTCTCGACTTACTCACCTCCCTACAAGCCTCCATTGACTGTCAAAACAGAACTTTGAAGTTTGCCCCTTTGCTTAAAACAAAAAACAAAAAACAACAACAATCAAGAAAGTCACCAAGTCTAATGTCACCCCAACTGTTGAAACATTGCATAACATAACCCCTAAATTGAAATCTAAGATCAGTCAGGAAAAACAAGACGAACCTTCTACTATCTGTCTCAAACAGACCACTCAAGCAGCCACTTCAAAAATAGTGACACTTCACCCTCATCATGAACAATGGATACCTATCCTACCTACATTACCTGGTGATGTAATAATGACCCCACACCTTCAAAGTCATTTCGACAGAGATTGCCTGACCGCTCCAGCCCTTATTTCTAGCCACTTAAATTGCATTAAAATTGCTAATATCTCAGATCAACCTATCACCTTACCTAAAGGGTTAACAATCGGGGAACTTGAAACCTATGCAGAGGAACTATCCTTGCCCCCAGATAATACATCTCCCTCTCTTTTTCCTCTACCTGACATTCCTTCCCATTTAACTCTTCAACAACAAATTGACTTACGTGACTTGATGACTTCGTTTCAAGACATCTTCGCCACATCCAGCCGAGATGTCGGGAAAACTAACGTACTCCACCATCCTCTCCATACTGTGGGACAACCATCACTTCTTCCTCTGACAAAGCTAAACTCTTCGCTCAAACTTTTGCTAGAAACTCCACCTTGGATGATTCCGGTGCTATTCCTCCCTCTCCACCCTCCTCTCTCTTACTTATGCCTAATATCCTAATCTCTTCTAAAGATGTACTTCTACCCTCTCTGGGCTTAACACTAATAAGGCGTACGGTCCGGACGGTGTTCCTCCTGTTGTTCTCAAAAACTGTGCTTCCGTGCTGACTCCCTGCCTAGGCAAACTCTTTCGTCTCTGTCTATCCTCTAACGTCTTCCCTTCATGCTGGAAGTTTGCTCACATTCAACCTGTCCCAAAGAAGGGTGACCGCTCTCAACCCTCCAACTATCGTCCAATTGCTCTCATTTCTTGTCTTTCTAAAGTTTTTGAAACTATTCTTGCTTCCAAATTTCTTAAGCATTTCTCTTCTCATAATCTGCTCTCAGATCGCCAGTATGGCTTCCTTAAGGGTCGCTCTACTGGTGATCTTCTTTCATATCTTACTAACTCTTGGTCATCCTCCTTTCGGGACTTCGGTGAGACTTTTTCTATTGCACTAGACATATCGAAAGCCTTCGATAGAGTCTGGCATAAATCTTTAATTTCTAAACTACCCTCCTTCGGTTTCTATCCCTCCATCTTTGCCTTTGTCTCTAATTTCCTTTCCGGCCGTTCCATAGCAGCGGTTGTGGATGGCCATTGTTCACTTCCTCACCCTATAAACTCCGGTGTTCCTCAGGGTTCTGTCCTATCTCCTATTCTCTTTCTAATTTTTATAAATGATATCCTTAACTGTACCTTAATTCCCATCCATTCATACGCAGACGACTCAACCTTACACTACTCCATTACTTTTTCAGAATGCCCCAGCCAGCAATCCCTCAACGACAAACGTAATGAAGCCATAGAACTCTTAAATTCTAATCTAAATACTATTTCCAATTGGGGCAGAGAAAACCTTGTTAACTTTAATGCTTCCAAAACCCAATTTCTCCATCTATCTTCCCATCAGGATCTCCCAGCGGACTATCCCTTATTCTTCAACAATACAAAAATCAACCCTTCATCTTCTCTCAATATTCTTGGTGTCTCCTTTTCTTCTGCTCTCATTTGGAAGGACCATATTACCAATCTTGCTAAGGCAGCCTGCACAGCTTCTTGCTCTGTACAGGGGCATAGTGCGCCCTTGTATTGAGTATTGTTCACATGTGTGGGGAGGTTCCTCTCACACCACTCTCCTAGACAAGGTTGAAAGGAAGGCCTTTCGTATCATTAACTCCCGTCCACTCACCAACTCTCTGCAATCTCTCTCTCTCTGCCGCAATGTTGCATCTCTCTCGCTATTCTATCACTACTATAATAATCAGTGTTCCTCAGAGCTATCCCAGTGCATACCACCTCCTTTACGTAGGGCACGTGGTACCCGTCTTGCAACTCAATCCCACCCCTACTCTGTGCAACTCTCCAACCCAAGAGTGAAACGTTACTCTCAAACTTTCTTCTACTCAACAGCTGAGCTCTGGAACTCTCTCCCAGAATCAGTCTTTCCCCCTTCCTATGACTTAAATTGCTTCAAACTCCGTGTGTCCAGGCATTTTGGCTCGAACGTCCCTTGATTTTGGCCCTGTCACTCTTTCAACTATGGGGAAGGCACTCACTATAGGCAGTTATGCCTTTTGCCTCCCTCAATCACATAGAAAAAAAAAAAAAAAACTATAAAACAGCCAATCCGAAGAAAAAATCCAATCCAACGACAAGTAGAAGAAAAGCAGGTGAAAGACATGCTAGACACAGGAGTTGTAAAATACTCCACTAGTCCCTGGTCATCTCCAGTGGTACTGATCAGAAAAAAAGATTGATCCACCCGTTTTTGTATAGATTACAGACAACTTAATGACGTAACCATCAAAGACGCTACCCCATTACCTCGCATTGACAACTCCCTAGATTCCTTTTTAGGAGCTAAATGGTTCACCACTCTCGATTTACAAGCCGGATATTGACAAGTACCCGTACTTCCGGAACATCAACAGCAAACGGGTTTTGCCACCAGCCAAGGGAGACTATATGAATTCATAGTACCGGTACTGCCTTTTGGCCTATGCAATGGCCCAGCCACCTTTGCTAGACTAATGGAATCTGTCTTGCAAGGATTAACCTGGGAGACCTATCTGGCCTATTTAGACGACATCATTTTGTTTGGCAAAACCTGGGCTGAACATATTCAAAGGCTCCGACAAGTATTTCAATGGATTTGAGAGGCTAAATTAAAATTCAAGCCTTCTAACTGCATTTTGACTAAAAAGGAAGTTCAATTCCTAGGCCACATAGTCTTAGAAGAAGGAATTGCCCCAGATCCAGACAAGTTGCACGCCATCAGTACCATAACCCCTCCCACCAATGTATAGGGGGTCCGAGCATTTCTTGGCCTAGCATCATACTATCGTCGATTCGTGAAAAACTTTGCCACCATCGCCAAACTACTCCACTATTTAACCAAGAAGGAAGAACCATTCTTATGGACAGATCAACGCCTGCAAGCATTTAATTCATTGAAAGAATTTCTAGTAGCATCTCCAATAGTTTCTTTTCCTGACTATACCAAACCATTCCGTCTCTACACGGATGTTTCACAGTTTGGTATTGGAGCAGTTTTAGGTCAAACCAGAGAAGGAAGAGAGCACATTAGTGCATGTGCCAGCCGAACTCTCAACCAAGCTGAAGTACACTATCCCGACACCATGAGAGAGTGTTTGGGGATAAATTGGGCTCTCCAGCATTTTTAAAGATTATCTAGCTGGTGTCAAGGTCTCAATCATTACGGATCACCACGCCCTCCAATGGTTACGCAAGTCTGACACTAAAAACGCTCTAACTGTCAGATGGCGCGAATCGTTAGAAGAATTTGATTTTTAAATTGCTTACAGGCCGGGAAAATTACATACAAATGCTGAAGCTTTATCCCGACTTCCAACTCAATCAACAACAATCACATCCGCCCCTGAACCTGATACTCAAACCATTTGTGCAATTCACCATAAGGACTCAACGGACCAAGATCAACAACTCTTACAACAATTTCAAAGACAAGAAAAAACAGATTTGATGCCTAGGAGCATTTTCTCACAACTACAAAGAAGAGAAAATAATTTGTACATTCCTGAGGGAAAAAATAGTAATCACTCCCATCTCTGCCTTACCTACTATGCAATTCCTACATTCTCACAATGGCATTTATTTGGCCCAAAGAAAATTTACTTCTACTTTCCAACAAGTATACTGGACTCCTTCTCCATACATCACCGCAAAAAGAATCACAGAAGCCTGCCATGCATGTGCTTTGGGCAAAGATCGGACTCGCACCACCGGACCTCAAGAAAAATGAGTAGCCTCCAAAGCATGGCAATTATTAGCAGTTGATGTTTTGGGACCCATGGAAGGCATAAAAGGGTTCAAATATATTATCACGTTCGTGGACACATACTCTAAATACGTAATTGCCTGTCCAGCAAAAGAACACTCAGCTTTAGCAGTAGCTGGAGCCATGATACAGCACGTCTTTCCTTATTTTGGCCTACCCGAAGCCATTCACTCAGATAATGCACCTGAGTTCACAGGTCATATACTGTATGGTCACAACTTTCTCAGATGTGTGGCTTCAAAATCAGCCATTCATCCCCTTATTGGCCTCAAGGGAACTCTATTTGTGAAAGAAGCCACTGTACCATTGCCAACCAAATAAGAACTCGCCTGCAACAACTGAACACCACCGACTGGCCCAGTCAAGTCAAAATAGTACAGTGGGGAATAAATACCTGCTCCCGCCAAGACGGAGGTTCACCCCATGAACGAGGTTTTGGGGTACCACCCCTGCTCCTACCATTACGTCACCTGTCTGTCCCATATGAGCCCTCATCAAATTTTGATCAGTCTTTAGTCCATCTAAGGAACCGAACTCCACTTGTCATAAAACCACCTGTGCAACCACCTGTACCAAATGCAAAAGACACAACTGTCATCTATTCACCCTTTCCTTTTCCTCCTCGTTCTAACCCCTATCGTACTAACCTCTCCAACAATCTACCTCCTCCTACTCGCATTGTCTCTGCTCCACCTCAACTGCCCGCTCAGACTAAACCTACTCTACATCAACCACTTTCTACTTCTCTATCTACAACCTCATTTGAAGCAGAACTTCCTGTTTTTTTCTGTTTCACCCAGTACTCAACCTACCACTCCAGAAATTGCTAATATTCCATCTAAAGAAAGAAATCAACAACCTTCTCCTTCTCTTTCCAACAACTCATCTGTTTCATTCATTACTCAACCTACCAATCCAATAGTTTCTCCTGTTCAAAAAAGAAATCAAGCTTCATCTAAATCTCCTCAGCCTACCACCTATACCAGTAAATCAACATCTAACACTAAAACCTTTTCTTATTCACCAAGTATTTCTAAATCATCCAAAACATCCAATGCATCCGTCACTCCACCTTCACGCATGCCAATAACCAAGTTAAGACTGTCCTCGTTATTAACACACCCTTTTTCTAATCCTCCATGTAGAAGATCTGGCCGACGTGTGACTCCACCAAAACGTTGGGCACCTACTTCCAACCCAACAAATTGAAGGCGGCGGCCCCCCACCAAAGTCACCTCTTCGCAACCTACACAGGTTACCGCCACACTTGTTGCGATGTCATACACCACACCTGCCACTCCGACAAACCCTGCTGTACTGGCCACATCTGTCACCTCACCTACCCTGACAGACACTACTTCACATCTGGCTAAGGTCATACAAACACCTACTGCGATGTTACCTGAACAAAGGACAGACCTCCAAAGCAACAAGCTCCTCCCACCTGTAACCGAGGTAAATAACATCACCAATACCATCAATTCTCCAGTCACCTCCCAGCCAGCACCAGAACCACCCACACCTTCCAGCTCCGGTCCTACTACATCCACCATGAAAATCAACAGCATTTTCGTGTCGACCAGCAGAGCCAAAATCAACATCACATCACCAGCTCATTTAGTCCATGAAGCTAACTCATCTCCTACGCCATGCCAACTCACCATGATGTACAACGCCAACGAACCAAACGATGTCCCCACCGTAGTCTGGTGCCTAGTCCTCCAGGGTCTCAAACCATCCAGCATAACAGAAACCTGCCGGACTTATCATATAAAGTCTCGTGGACAAGACTTTTTTTTGGAACAAAGTGGTGAGATGACGGGGTTGCAAGCAACCAATTTAGTAACCCCCTCAGATACACTCATAAAACAAAAAGAGACTCAACCAACCTGAGCCAGGATAGCAAACATCAAGGAAAAGAAAAGAACGAAGCGAAGGGCATATATCCGGACCGAGAAAGAAATAGAGCAGTCCGGCATACAAAATCCACGTTCTCCATGGGACCAGCAAACAACGCACCGATGTCAACGCCACCTACCGGGACCTACAAGAAATGCAGGGCCACTTACCGAGCATGAACTGTTTCCGGGCCAATCACAGGGGTCCTTCCCGGACCAATCACAGGATCCAGGGTACGTGAAAAAGGTGTACCCACCCCAGGAACCTGACTTGAATTATAATGAGGAAGAATTTATGCTAATACCTCATGAACATCCAATGACGTATTTCCACAGAAGGGACCAAAAGAATCACCTCTACAGTGCAGAGAATCAACTATATCCACAATAGCTGATAAATAAAGAGTAACGAAAGCCTTGCATGCAACGTGGAAAATCAGGGAAAAATACGAATTCATGTAAAACATTTATCCTGCAACCATGCAAGCTTTCTAAAATATGAGTGTAATCTTAAGAAATACAGCATAACTATATCAATGTATTCCTATGAGTGTTATAATTTTAAGGCAATTATTAACTTCACAATAATTAAAAGATCGAAATCCCCACGTCCTTATGATTCTATCTATCTATCTATTGCCTGACGCCGTGATCCCCGAATGGGTGGCCACGAACGAACCGCCCCAAGCACCTCTGTCCCCGGTCAGTCGACGCCCCTCCTCCCAACCAGCACTGCCTTCATTCATATACTTCCTCACTCCATCCTTCCACCTCTCCTTCGGTCTACCTCTCCCTCTCTGTCCTTCCACCTCGCTCTCGTACACCCTCTTAGTCATTCTCTCGCTTCGCATACGTTCCATATGGCCGAACCATCTAAAGTTGTTCCTTTTCACACTTCCAGCACATCTACCTCCACACCACACCTCCTTCTTACTTCCTCATTCGTCTGTCTATCCCTCCATGTAACTCCGCACGCACTTCTCAAGTAACTCATTTCCACCGCTCTCACTCTTGGTCTGAGTCTCTCCACGAACATCCATGCTTCGCTTCCGTAAGTTAGTGTCGGGATTACCACACTGTCATGCAAGGACTTCTTCACTTCCATACTGATTACTCTATTTCTTGTTACTGCTTTCAACGTTCCTACAACCTTCTTCCCCTGTTGCACCGTCTCCTGCACTTTTTCATCCACAGTCCCATCTTTACTCAACACACTGCCCAGATACTTAAAAGAGCTGACGATCTCCATAGCCTGACCGTTCAACTTCACCTCACACTCTGTGAGTTCACCCATTTCGAAGACCATAACCTTGCTTTTCCCCGCATTTACCTTTAAATTCCGTTTTTAGCACACTGTTCCAAACTCATTTACCAGACCCTGCAACTCCCATTCATTATCGCTCATCAGAACTGTGTCATCCGCAAACAGCAATATAGGCAGCTTCCACTCATTTCCCTCCCTTTTCAGCGATACACCAACATCCACTGATCTTCCTAGTATTTCTTTCATGACTCCATCCATATATACAGTAAACAACCACGTGGACATCACACACCCCTGTTTCAACCCCACACTCAGGTCAAAGAACTCGCTTTGCTCATTCTCCACACGTACTGCCGCCTTTGCACCCTCATACATGCTCTTGACTGCTTTCAGCAACTTGTTCTTGAATTACTTAAACTCGAGACACAAAAACATGACTTTCACTTGCGAGACAGAGGAAGACAATAAATTGCCATTTTTAGATGTTCTAGTGGAAAAACAGAATAGCTCATTAGTACTTCTATATATAGAAAGCCAATCTTTACAGGACTTACAACAAAATTTAATTCTAGCATTCCCATACAATATAAGAAAAATCTAATTATTACTTTAGTCACCAGAGCCTACCATATATGTTCGTCTTACATGTCCGTCCACCTCGAATTTGAATTCTTACGTAAAACACTGAAACTTAATGGCTTTCCAATAAATTTCACAAATACCTTGATTGGTAAGCAACTAAATAAATTAAGAACCTCCTCAACTCCGATCCTTACAGCTCAGAAAGCCATTGTGTATTTCACTATCCCATTTCTAGGCAACAAATCATATTCAATTCGAAATAAAGTAGCTAAATTGATTCGTGAACACTACCCGCAAATATCACTGAGAGTGGTATTCAAATCTCCCCAAACTTTGTCTCACTTCTTTAAAATTAAAGACTGAATCCCCGATTCTCTACAGTCCTCGGTGGTGTACTCCTTTAAATGTAGTCGATGCAATACGACTTATATTGGTCAGTCCAAGAGACATCTCACCGCCAGGATCTCGGAGCATCGGGGTAGGTCATTTAGAACTAACCGACCTCTTTCAAATCCTTCCTTTTCTGCCATTCGAAACCACTCTGAATCATCTGATCACCCCATAAAACCCTCCGATTTTTCAATTCTCACCACTGCCCCAAACACAGTCACACGACTCCTGTCGGAGACCCTGCTCAACCAGTTACATAAACCCAGCCTGGGTGTGCACGACTCTTCCACTCCTCTACTCTGTTTCTAATATGTAAAGGTTAGTTCTTATATATAATTATGAAAACATTTGTTATTAACTTCGCCCCCCCCCCCCCCTTTTATTGCTCACATAATATTTCTTCGTCTCTCATTTTATTCTTTCACTTTACTAGTTCTAATATGTATTAGGTTATTATTTGTATAACTATTAATTTTAAGTTTTATTCTAGATTTGTTAAATTTTATTATTAATAAGAATATTTACATTAGAAAATTACTCTGCCATTCATATAGGCTTTTATTTCATTTCAGTTCAGGTCTGAAGATGGTTTATGCTTAAACCGAAACGTTACCAAAATAAAGATGTTTGTACAAGCGCTGGTGTTGATTTTTATCATCCGACTCCGATTCCTGCAACAAGAGAGTATTGCTTCTATATATATATATATATATATATATATATATATATATATATATAATATATATATAATATACTTATATATAATATACATTGGCATATACTGTAATATAATTAAAATTCCATAGAGTATTTACCGTTGTTGTTGTTGTTGTTGTAGTTCCCCAAGCTGCCTGGCCGAACAGCCCCAAGGCCCCGAGCAAGGCCAAGGCCATAACCGAGCGCCCCCACAGAACCCTCCCCGACGACCAAAATAAAGCCTGGGTGACCGAAGCCACTCCATGGCGGGGAGCTGAGGAGGGTGCGGAAATGCCCGGGAAACCAAAGCCCCACCCAGGGCCCTGTGTCCCTCAGCAATTATGAAGAGAAAGTTGAGGGGCAAGGGAAAATGTGACACTTTGGCTTCCAATCTTGGTAGATTGGGAGGTCAATCCACGTTAGAGACGCCGTCACTTGAGATCTAGAAAATATATAAGTAAAAGGAACAGTCAGAGTAAGCTATGGGTATGGCAGAGATTGCTCAGTGACAGTTACAAAGTGGTGTACAATCTATCTTATTCTAGTTACATTGTAGTTTATCTTATTGTACCAGTACCTCCCTAAACTCAACCTAGATTGCTCAGTTCTCACTCTGATAGACCAGCCCATCACCACATGACTAGAACCCAATCATCTCAGCATCAGCTAGGAAAGGCCCTAGAAAGCCGCCTTTGGCGGGGGGATAGCTCCCCTATTTCAACCCCTTTCGGGGTTGGACACCCACCGTAATTTACCGTACTTCCTGTAAGCTTTCTGTACGCTTCCTGTAAGCATCCCTGTGACATGTACTCACTAAAAAATGGCCCAAAATGTGCAAAATACCTAACTATAATTCGTGATTATAATGTATTGATATCATCGGCAGTATTTATTGATAAATATATTTGTCTTTCAAGCAAAAAATTGTGTAAAGTCATCAATGATACCTAGACAAAACTGCATCATTACTCAAGGGGTTAAACAAGATTCACTCCCCTCAGTCACAAGTAACATATTATATACATATATAATTCGAATTATTCACTAAACACTCTCACTGGGTAGATGAAATAATCCATAATTGCCTGCCTATAGCTAGGCATGGTGGGCCAGAGGGAGGGACCCAAGAATTTAAAGGGCCGGGACTCTGCCTCACAGGGGGCCGGGAAGCTACTGACTTAACAAAGGCCCGGGCTCCTCAGAGAGGGACGCTATGGGGTTGCTAGATACTTTATTTTGTAAGTTACTGTTGCCTAACTTACCAGTCCAAATTGCGTCAAAATCGCGTCATAAACTTATTTTTGGTAAATATTTTTAAGTTGCGGGTGGCAATATGACACAATTGCGTCATAAGGTCGCTCTTGGGCTAGTGTCGATATGACGCAATTGCGTCCTAAAAGCGCGAGAGGGTTAATTGATAGATAGAAATACGAATATACAAACATGGAATATGATTTACTGTACACAAGGACATACACAAAGGTTACACAAAACAAATATAAGGAATCAATATAAACAAAGTAAATACAATATATCTGTCTAGGTATCAGAAGAGTAGGGAGACTGTGGTGGTTCCTTGTCAGTCCTTGTAGACAACTATTAAGTGGTAGTAGTGGCCGGTTGGCTGTCTGGTTAAGGAGGGGATTAACTTGGCCTAGCCAGGACTCGTAGCCTCAGGGTAGACGCTCAGTTCTTCTTTTCCAGGTCTTTCCAATCGTGCAGGCGGCTTCTCTTGTCCTTATCCTTTGGAGATTTGTTTATTTGAGAATATTCTTCAATTGTGGGGGAGTTTTAGCAATTAGGGGAAGTGGGAAGGGGGGATAGGGGGGGGGGGGGGGTGGAGACACAGCCTTTGCTCAGAGCATTGAATGCTATGTAGCTGAGGGGAGGGGTTCGGCCTGCCATGACAGCGTCCGAGGGTCTACTGATGAAGAGGTTGTGAACAGAAAAGGAACAAAAGGGGGTCAAGGGGTAGTGGCTGTCCTCAAGGCCGTTGAGGACAGTTTCTTGTCAGTTTCTGCTAGGGTCGTCAACAGCTGGTCCTTTCCTGAAGACGGCGTTGTAGTAGGGCTGCTCTCTTTGCATGGCTGGTTTGTTCTAGAAGAATCTCTCCACCATTCACAGATTATTCTGGGAAGCTCCTCTTGTCATTCACTACTCGGCTGCTCTAAGTAGTCAGCGTTCGGATTTAACAAGTCTTTTAGCTCCTGAAACTCCACATAATCATTGATCTCCTGCAGGTCAAAGTTTGGAAGCAGACCTGACATGCCTAGGATTTAATTTTCTTTTGAGGGTTTGTCAGGCCAATCTGCTGCATTGGTCTTTTTCATTAATTCTCTTAGGCCAGTAATGCCTTGATCTGATGCAGGCGAGGTTTGATGCTGCTAAAGGTGCAAGGAGGAGGGTCAATTCTACTCTCGTAAGTTCTAAGCCGGGTCGGCCTGGATCAGGTGGCCTGTCTGGTCATCTTCATTGGACCAATTACAGGCTGCAGAGGGATTAGGGTTTCTAATTTCTGTTCCACAAAGAGAGTGAAGACGGGGATGTCTTTGGTGGTGTTCAGCTTGTGGGGCTCCCAGCCAATCAGCTTCCTCCTTTTTCCTGCTCTGGCTTGGGGGCCCTGACTGGGAGGGGTGCATGGTGAGGTTGGGAGGCTCCAGCTACAGCGAGAGGAAGGGCACTGGTTCAGGGGTGGCATCAGCAAGCACACTATGACTGACGTCGACTTCCCTCAAGTGTGCCTTGTTTATGTAGGGGGTTACTTTCTGGTGGATTTGGGAGCCTGGGCTTAGGTAAGCTTCACTCTGACTCTGAGGGCATTGGATTGTTCAGTTGCTACTGGGGGTGTTGAAGGTGCTGTTGATGTTTTTTTACCTTGATAACCTTGTCATAATTAATATAATTAATTGCTTGTTTAAACTAATAGGAAGAATAAGGCTCGATATATATAAGTTCTTTATATAGCATTATCTCCGATAGGTGTTTATTCCGTTCTGTGCGAAACCATTACCAACCAAACATATGTCTTGGCTTTCAGTACAACATAAGTAACAGTGAATAAAGTTGAAAATGAGGAATCACTTCTAGTACTCTTTTTTCACAGGTTCACAATGGTGGGTCATGAGAGAGTAAATATTTCATTCATATAGGACATTTAAGTTAATTGCCTACTTGCAGTTTTAAATTAATATGATCTTAATCCATAAACACAGTTTTCTCATATTGTTATTGGTGGCTTGTGTGGGTTTAGAAATATGGCATAGTGGGTAGGAGTCATTCTTACCTACATGTTAATTATAAAGGAAAACAAGCAGCAATAGACGTAAACTAGACCGCTTGGTGAAGGGTGTGGAAATGATAAATTATCAGTGCATTACTCAGTTACACTCGCTGTCAGTTGGGGATTTGAGGAGCTATATTTACTGTATATTGCTATAGGTGACTCTTGCCATTTTGGACTGTGCAACAGTCTATGAAACCATTTGGTAGCTTGTTTCATAAGTTAACCACTTTGTTGAACAGAACATATTTTGATTCGTTGGAATGAAATACTTTTCCTAATATTCTATATTCATTATATCTATGTAATTTGTTTTATCTATTGTGAAGTAGTTATTAGCATCTATATTGTATATAATTGTATCAGGTCACTTCTTATTCTGTGCTTCATCGAGCTAAATACATTTGATTTGTTTAATCGCTACTCATATGGTGTATTTCGTCTGGAAATCATCTTTGTTACTCGCCGCTGTACTCTCTAGTTTTTCAATATTGTTTTTCAAAATATGGAGAACAAAACTGAAAACATTATATTAAATGAGGATGGATTAATGAATTGCATAAAGTGAGATTTTTTTTCGGATTTATACTAAATAAATCTCATAATCATACCTATAATTTATACTAAATAAATTTCATAATCATACCTATAATTTGTGTTTTCTGTAATAAATCTCATAATCATACCTATAATTTGTGTTTTCTGTAATAAATCTCATAATCATACCTATAATTTGTGTTTCTGTAATTACTTTGGAATATTGTTGATCAGGTATTGCATCACTTGATATAGTTACTCCTAGAGTAGTAAAGTTGAATGTTATTCATTAAGTAATTTGCCTCTTCATGTTTGCTACCTACAATATATGAAGAAACTTACATTTATGCATATAACAATTATGTTTGTCAGATCTGGGCTCAGTTTCATAGTATATGTAAATCGCTTTCAATTTGGTGTGTGACCAACAAAGAAAATATTTTACTTGGAATTTTTGTATCATTAGCAAAATTTGAGATCCTGATAGCCCATTATCAATGCTGTTAATATAAATCAGGAACAAAACAGGTCCGAGGACTAATCCTTGTGGTACACCACTTGTGATATTAATCCAAATCATTAATATGCATTACATTTGCTCTGTAAGTCAATCATCTTCCCACTTTAGTACATGACCGTCTATGTCATGAGATTTTAATTTTTCAAGGATTTTTTTTTTTTTTTATGGGGTGACTTTATCGAAAACGCTTTTTGAGAATCAAGGTTAACAATATTGCCTGCTTTATGTTCATCATATACGTTAAATACGTCATGGAAAGAGTCAAGGAGATTAGTCAGACAAGAAAGCTTGTTTCTGTATCCATGCTGCGAATCATTCAAAAAATAATTATATTGTAGATGGCTTACGATTTATATCACGTATTATTGTGTTAAGTAATTTACATTTAATTGAATATAAACTTACTGGGCGATAGTTGCCTGGCAGTTAATACTTCTAACGAAGTTGGACGGAGGTTATATTTTAGCCTCCGTTTGTCTGTCTGCCTGTTTGTCTATAAACAAAATAGTTCACAAAGTTATAAACCAATTTTCACGAAATTAGGTGGACAGATATGATTTGACCCAAGGAAGATGTGGTTGAAATTACGAGGCGATCCGGATCATATCCTGGACCAAGATCCAGAAGAAAATGTTGGCCTATGGTAAAGCACCAGCCAGTGCAGGCGGAGGTATGCGCTTTACCGAGTGCCCCTCTAGTTTATTACTGTGTTGTTATTAGCTAATTTCCATTTCGTCGGTACTATATTAGATCAACTATATTCAGCTGCCAAGTGAATGAAGTAACTAAGGTTCATATCTATCAAGTTTGAATACAAAACTTAATAGTACTGAATAAGGATGAAGGAAAAACTACAAAACAAATATATAAAATATAAAACAAATGTGATAACAACGTAGACAATGAGTAAGGTAAGACATTGATAGAGAAACATAATTGAACAGGTCTAGACAAAAAGTGTAGAATGTTGAGGCAAAAATACATATAAATAAATCAGAAAATGCAGAATAAGGTAACAACAGAAGAGAAACAATAAATAATGAAGAAAACAATAAATGAAGGATCAGTTAAATTAGAAAGTTCAGAATATTATAAAATGTAAGATGAAAGAAAACAAAATAGGAAAATGGAATGCTGAAAGACAAACCGATGAGTATACTTTGAGGATTACAGTGCACAAAGATGAAAATAAAACATCAGCAAAATTAGGGTTTATGTTTCAAGATAAAACTCGCATTCAGTAAGCATTGCATCAGATGTTGAAGAATAAATATTATACACATTAGAGATGAATGAACAAGAAGAGATGAAGAAGAAAGATATACGGTAAGAACAAAATGGAAACTAAAGCTAATATACTGGAAGAAAGGATGGAAGAACAGTATAGAACTAAGTAGATAAATGCAAGGAAACTAAGGATGAGAAACATATACACATTTCTGGGATGTTATGAATAAACGTTGTGATTATGATATCTGGTATGATGAGAAACAAAGGTAAATACGATATATATTTATATATATATATATATATATATATATATATATATATATATATATATATATATATACAGTATATTATGCGGCGTCGTAATTTAACGCGCCTTATAGTGATTGCGTTTTCCACTTTAGGAAACTACGTCAAGCTATAACTCTCTCACTGGGAGATAACGAGCTCCAAGTTTATAATTTCACAACAATAATATATAATCAATGAACATAGAATACACGATCAAGTTTCACAAGTGTTATTCCTTAATAGCTAGGGTACAAATCAATAGGAATAATAATAAAGATCGGGCCTCATATGTATTGATAAGGCTGACGATCGAACATAGAATAGATTATAATAATAAGATACGTTCACTTGAATAATAGTGATACTAGTTGAACATATAAATACAATAATGTTACTAATAGAACACATATACAATCAAGATGTTACTATTAGAATCAGCAAATAATCATACACAGAGATGTTAAGCCTCACATACAATAAATAGTGTCTTGATAGAAAACGGAAAAAATGCGAGAGTTTCTGCCTAGGGTAAATATAAGTTACTGCGATAGCATACGCTCAGTACTGAAGGATTATGTAAAATAAGACACTAGTTGATTCGTGAATAAACTATAAGTTAATTCAACTTAGACAGGAGATTAAACTCAAATAACTCAAAGAGTAATAATTATGAATATAAATTCCTGAACTGGTCAAAGATAAATATTAGTCATGTATGCGTGACTGAGATTTCTAGTCGACGGGCAAATTAATGCGACTCGACAATATTGAGCTAAATATAACGTAAACAATACACAAAATGAATTTGACTTCAGAAAGCGTGATAATAATAATAGTCTAAATAAGAGACTGAATTTGAGAAAAAACTCTGAACCCGATGATGAAATTACATAAAGAAATATCTGAATAAGTGTTCACTGGTTTTGACGTGTAGATGTACACGTATTTATTCCCGAACAAACATATGTGTAATTCTCCATAAAGAACATAAGAGCCTATATTCGAAGAATATATATATCTTTATCCCGTAGATAGGGGTGTGTGATATTCTCTCTAAATCGAGCGTTGGGTAACTAGTAGAAGGGAGGAATGGATAATCTTCAATAATTACGTTAAAATTCAGTGGTTCTTAACCTTTTTTAACAACGACCCAAAATCATGCCCATAATCAAGTATGCCTACCCATGCCCTAAATTCTTAATAGGACGTTAACTTATTGTTTTCAGCATAAATATACCCCTTTCAGTATGATTACATTTTTACGTCTGGCTACCACCAAGTGGTTATAATATATTCAGCTTGAAAAAGAACTGATCTACGATTCAAGGGGTTCACAAACACTTCAATTTATATTTCAGTGCAGTGACTACTCTTACGTTTGATGTACTGTAGGCTGCTGACAACTTTAGTTAACACACAAGGAGGCCCTCTCATAGTCAATGGGTATAGAAATTGCTTTGGTTAAAAAAAACACAATAAGTGAAATATGTATTGCGTAAATATGAATACGGTTGGCAATACAAGGAAATAATAATGAACATTAATGACAAATATAGGCTAATCGTAGCATTTTGTAACCTGAAAAATACAAATAGAATTGAGAAATCCTTTTGATATGACATAAAAGAAAATTGATTTCCTGGTTTGAATATTACTTTTGAGAAAACCAAAATATGATTAGGCACGATTTATTATTAGCTTCTTCACTCCAAAGACCCAAATTTGGTTCAATATTGTCAGAGACACAGAGTGAACGAAGACGCTTTGAGAGGGTCATCGGAGTGAACAAATCAATAATTAATCCTTTATCATTAATGACAGCCCTGACACTACGTGGATTTGAATAGCTTCTCAAATTGGAAGATTTTGATGACAGGCAGCATCTTACGTCATGCTCTGGTTGCAAACGGTTTCGGTACTTTGTCTTCGTGACCGTGAGGGCTGAAAATCCTGCCTCACACAGGTTAGTTGTAGAAAAGGGAAGGAACACTTTTAGGGCTTCAACGACCAAAATCGTCTAAAACTCTAAATGATTTGCGTATACAAGTACACTCCTATAATGTCAACCCCTTGAAGATTAAAACGCATTTTAACAGCTAGTCTACTCTGGTTATTATCTGACGATTTTATTCAGATTAGGAAAGGTATATTATATGAAATCCGACGGTTAAATCGAGATAACCTTTACCCTTTGAATTCCCAGAGATCCTTCTTATGTTGTGTAAAATCGTCCAGTGATAGCCAGAATAAACAGTCAAAATGCGGCATGATCCTCAAGGCCCAGGAGCTAATGACAAATATTAATACACAAATATCAAACTAAATATGAAATCGACGCTAATTCACGAGTCGATCATGTATCTCACCTTACCCTTCCAGCAGTTCAAACATAACTGACACTTTAACCCCGCTTTCAAGGTCTGTACATGTTTTAACTATTCATACAGTTCTTCTTGGATGGAATGGCTTATGATTGTGCTAAATCATCCTAAATATGCGCTTGAGATCCACAAGTACACACATTCTTATTTTGGCTGCATACTATCCTAATCTAATATTAATTTAATTTTGTCTTGTTTTACTATCACCATTTTTAACCACCCAACTATGGGACAGATGCCTGAGTATTTATTTATATATTATTATTATTATTTTTTTTTTTATGTGAGTGAGGGAGACAAAAAGGCACTGCCTGTGGCGAGTGTTTCCCCCAGAGTTGAAAGAGTGACAGGGCCAAAATCAAGGGACGTTCGAGCCAAAATGCCTGGACACACATACCATCTTTGGAATATCAACGAGCGAGATTTGCTTAATAATGCACTGGCAAGGGTTAGCAGGGTTACAGCTAACTGCCAAATGTTTGCAGGACAACTTTTAAATGACAAAACTGGCCCTCCACCATAATGTATTAACTCCCTCCCTTCACCTCCCACGTAGGCTACCGACGGTTAGAATTAAAATGTAATTGCAGAGTAGGTGTTGGGGAGTATTTCTAAGCTGACAAAGTTATCTGGCTTTACCGAAATCGACATAAATATGACTTAGGAATCTAATTATTGATTAGCAATGAGTTATTCAACATAATTATTTTAATTATAAGCAAATATGAACAATAACAGTATAAATGTCAGAGACCCTTGGCGACCCATTTAAATTGGCTTGCGACCCAATTTTGAGTCGCGACCCAGAGGTTAAGAACCACTGCATGGTTAAAGTGAACCCCAACATATCGAGTTAACCTTCATTGGAATCATCGTTGCTATTACATAACAAAGAGCACTTAAAGGGAGAGAAGTAAGATAACAGCCTGGTAGAGAGTCTGGCGAACACGTGGTCACGGTTGTAGTTGACCTTTTATTTGGGGGACACACATTTTCACGGTGATAATTCAAGGTTTTGATAATATTTCTACCTGAAGATCGTAGAATACCCATTTCTGGTTATTTGTATGTATAATCAAGTGTATGAAAAGTAATTCGGTTTAAAAACGACCGAGATTGAATATTTTTGGCCCAGCCATAATATATAATGGAAAGCGATAATTTTGGAAAATGTATTTAAAATTCAATATTGATGATATAATATTTATGAATAAACTATAGAAAATAGCGAAACAAAAACTTGTGATTTCGTATTACAAACATATAGTTATTTAGTGAGTTTCCGAAGTGTCTTGAGTTTGAGTGTGGAAAATCACCATTTGATTTGGGAACTTTTCTAATATTCATTATTCATGATAATCATTAGAGGTTTCATTGTTTTTCTGTCAGTACTATAATAGTATTGACTTCCCTTTATCTTCTGATGCATAGTAAAGAACGGTCAAGACGATAGTTGTGGGTGAAATACGAGTGATAGTAAATAACATTGGTGGCACGATTTGAGAATCAGCTGGGAAAGACGATTTTATTAATGAGACAGATATATTTCCTGATCAACATTTCATGAGGTTTGCCCAGATACTGAGAGGGATAAAAATACTTCATAAACAAAAATTGAAAAATGAAATGAGACTAGGCGACACTAAAGCATACAAAGATAAGAATATATAAATAAGCAACAAGGATTAACTCTCACAAAAGCAAGAGAGGAGGAGGCAGAGAGGTAAATGACACAGGAAAAGAGAGAAACAATTACGAGAAACGGGAGACGCCAAATGATGATACCAAGAAGGAGAAAAATATACCAGGGGAAAAAGAGAGAGCAAGACGAGGGTAAAATGAGATGATGAAGGAAGCGCGCGACACACATATTATACGAGAAAATAAAAGTGGCTAAAAACGTGAACAAGGGCCAAGGAATAATATGATGTAGCTTGGCTGGAGGAGGTTAAGCTGGGAAAGATGGCAGGAAAAAGAGGAAAGTGAAAGAGATAAAATGTGATAAAACTAAGGAGCCAACGGCGATAATATGTGTAGTTGAGAAGGAGAATTAAGGGAGAATAGATGAACAGTATACGAATAGAGGAATTCTAAATTAAATATATATTGTCTGTTAAAGCATTTAATTATAACCTTAATAATTACATGTATACAGATTTCATAACCGATACTTTTACTATTGCCACTACAAATTATAATTTACATATTTATTAGATTCTACTGTAACCATGGTAAGTTTCTCATACATCTCCTTTTCCCCAAGGATACATCTATTGCTAGTTATGGTATATGAAGACATGGATCTCCTGTGCGGTAACATTGACACATTTATAAACGAGAACAAGCAATGTCTTAGTAAGTATAGCGTCATAGTGTGTCTGGATCAATAGCCAGCCTTCTACCGACTTCTCCCACTTCAAACTTTACGACAATAATTTGCATAGCCGCCGCTAGTACCAAAATATTACAGTATCTCAAACCAAATAGTTATGTCCGATATTAACATATTAAGCAAAAAACTGCGAAATGCTATGTAATCATATTGTCCCCAATTACCATTAATCAGTACACAGTTCAGGATTAATATTAATTTATGAAGGAAGTATGTATCCTCATTTATTAAAATTATACCTTTGTTGTTTTAACTAACAGAAAATGTCATCATATTCACAGAAATATTGTCAATTATGTTGGCAGAATCTACAATTTCACCAAAGAATAATTTCGTAGGCTTCTGACATAACTGCAAATGTGTCATAATTATATGATATGTTGGTAAAACATGAGTTTGGCTATATTTGTTGATGGTGGCTTAAGACACAATATGCGAGGGAGAGACCAGTGGACTTTCCTGTACTTCGGGTTTCCTAGGGAAGTCCACTGATCTCTCCCTCGCAAATAGTAAGTTAAGCCACCATGAACAAATATGGCCGAACCCATGTCTTCCCAACATATCATATATGACACGTTCCTTGTGCTGAGGGCATCCCATATTTTCCAGCCTATATCTTAAATCAAAGTATGGTAATACTGTATATACAATGATATATACTTCCTTGACATCATGACAGAACATTGTGACATATTTCCAAAATCAGTTTGCAAGAGCTTAGCATACGCTGGCTTAACCATGATATATTTATAACTTATACCAATCCCGATTAAATAGAATCTGATCAAAACAGTTTTCACAAAAGCTTTCAACAAATAGTTGAACACAACTATTTCAATGTGAGCTCAGAAGTTCAGTATGTAAATAACACTTTTAACTAATTATTATAGCACCAATTGGCCTATATTGACCAACAATTGCAACATCAATTTTCCCCACATAATAATTTAATCACCGATACTTACTTTTCAATTTTACTCACAGGTAAAATCAGTTATTCATTGAACAATAAGCTTAGCACATTACTTTGCAAATCTTACCATCAAATTTAAGAAAGAGTCACTTTTGCACCATCATACAAGCTTCTTGAAGTGCAAATATTAAATTCAAAATTAACTACAAGCGTCTGTAGTTTACAAATATGAATGTCATTGCTTCAATGCAACAACATTTGGGCTACCTAAATGCCAGTAAACAAAATTTACCTATAAAGAAGGCTAGTACTCAATTAAGGCTCAGTTTCGTTTGACTGCATAACGAATGAGTTATGCAGTTATATCTGAATTAATGAGTTATGCAGTTATAGCTGAATTAATGAGTTATGCAGTTATAGCTGAATTAATGAGTTATGCAGTTATAGCTGAATTAATGAGTTATGCAGTTATAGCTGAATTAATTAGTAACTTTCAGAGAACTTTTTTTGTAGTTACAGAATGTGTTAAGTTATAGAAGAGCTAAGTACATGGAGAATCCGCTCAATGACGAGTAATGCAAATTAGTATCCAGTATGTGTTTGTGCGTGCGTGCGCATTTGTGTGTGTATGAAAACACGAATATAGTTAAGTTAAATTATAAACTACAATATTTAAAAAACAGAGGGGTAGAGAGTACACAGGAGAGTCATCAGACATTGCCACATAGGTGTGATGTGTCAATGAAGGCTGTGGTGCACGAAGCTGCAATGTACTGTATTTAAGCGAACCATAACAGATACATGTCATATTTGCCATACTGAGTCACTATTTTCATATCATACTCCTAATTTGCTCTTCTGTAACATATGTAAGTCTTGTCTTACTTACATATTCAACTATTATTATTTACCTAGATAATATAATACAAAAATCATTTATACAGAAAACTAGAGCCCATTCATATTTAATACATTTGGGGAACATTTTGTTTCTAATATCATAAGCGGAAAGAAAGTTAGTGTTCTGAATATGGGACAACACTGAAATTAAAAGTTGTTCTCAAATGCTGTGTTTCATCAGGGGTATTGCGTATTTTAATCAACTTAGATACTGCCAATGTATCATGGAAAATAATTATCACATAATTATTGACATCTAGCATATTCTCAAATAGACAGACCTTCTTATAATAAGTTTGGATTCGACAATGTATCGTGGAGAAGTGCCTTTATAACCCTCATAAGTACCCTCAATAATCTTATTCACTTTCATCAACTACAATATTTGTGTATATATGTATGTGACCATAAATCATCATATCTATTCATATACAATTAACTATTAGTTTCTATAGGTCATTACTCATTTATTATCACACCTAGCCAACTCTAACCTTCACTATCTTAATACAAATACTTTATATTATAATGATTAAAATATTATCCTAATTGTGTACACTTAATGTTGTGTCTAGAAATAATTCGGGATTAAGTACAACATTTCATTCTCCGAGACATTACACATCCTACTGAGTCAGCTCCTCCCTTCCGCTACTCACTTCCTCAGCACACCAATTCGTGAGTAGGCCGAGTGAGCTGAAGCACTTATAGAGCAAGCCTCCAAGAGGATAACACCTCTATCCAGGATTTGCTGATATCACTCCATCATTTGGGCAACACCCTCTGTCCAGGGCTCTTATGAAGCCCAATTATACTGTCACTCTATAAGTTCTCATAATTTATCTAGTAGAAGTCCTCATATACACGAGAGATTCACTTTACTCACCTAAACCTATATTACTGATGTCTAAGCCACATATTATATCATAGCTGTATTTGAGACCATATTATTATAATTGCTGGTACTTATAAGAACTGTGTATAGTTAATCTCAACTAATCCAAGATTAAATATTACTTATTGAAAACTATAATATTTAAAACCCCACTCATTACCTTACCTATATAATGAAGTGAACCTTGATAACTCCTAAATTACCAAGTACTACATATGGCGACCTCCTGACAACTCAGTTATGGCAAGCCTCTCCAACCTTCTCCTACATCCCTGTGGCAATTAACTAACTTTAACCACCATTTTTAACTGATACAACTATATCAACAATTTAAACAGGGTCTAAGCCTGGAATCTACATATTATATATATGTATTAAATACTTGAGGAACATATTTTCAAGGCCCTCTTGATAACAGGTGAAGAAGAAATCTACATTGAAGTATTCTTCAATAACAAGCAATGATAGATATTTGCCTCGTAAGTGCCTGTATAATATAGCTCCATTTAAGTTGTTCTAGTTTAATTCATCTACAGTTTCAGGCCTCAATTCTCAACAACAATGACTGTTTATTTTAAATAGCGACTGTGTAGCAAAATCATTCCACTCATCGCCGGCTCTAGCAGCATCAATAGCCCTCCATCGTTACTGAGAAAACTTGATCATAATTTGAGTATTTCATAACCCTATTCCCTTTATTTATTGCTTGAACAGTAGTTAAGTGCTTGTAAACATCCACATAGTTCAGTAGTTGCCGTGTATGTAATTTGATTGCTTTTCTGACTGATAAACATTGTTGTTTACCTTTTTTATCCTAGCTTGTGAGTGTAGCAGACGACGCGTGCGCCACAAAACAAACTACTTTGTATTTTCTTATTAACTCTAGTAGTTATTGTATTCACAATCATACTGTAGCTATATATGTCTGTAATTTCAGTTGTTGCTTGCATGATCGTGTAGTAGCCTTTGACTGATAAACATTGTTTATCTAAAAAGAGTTCTGCTTGACTAGCCTACAGTGACACCAGCGCCATATGTTGATACCTACAGTATATTAACCCCTTGTGTGCAGTTATCAATATTATTTGTATATAATCTCTATTTGGAGAACTGTAAATTTAGTTACATATTCTGTTATTTATATATAGTTTTTAGGTTAGGTTATCACCCCTGGTGCCCTATTTCTGCATATATATTTATTTTTATTTTATTTTTAGTTAGGCTATCACCCCTGGTAGCCTATTTCTGCGTATTTCAATTTATTTGTTTTCGGTTAGGCAAATACCCTTGGCGTATTTCTGCGTATTTCAACATTTTTGTTTTCGGTTAGGTTATCACTGCTTATTTAAAAAAATAAAATAAATAAATAAATAAATAAATAAAAATTATAAATGAATAAAATGTAATAATTTTATTTCGGTTATGCTATCTCCCCTGGTAGCCTATTGCTGCGTAATTATATTTTTGTTTTTTCGGTTAGGCTATCGCCCCTGTAGGCCTATTTCTGCGTATTTAATTTGTTTTGTTTTCGGTTAGGCTATCACCCCTGATAACCTATTTCTGCTTAATTTAACACTTTTTGTTCAGTTAGGCTATCACCGCTGGTGACCTATTTAGCCCATCCAATCCCAGCGACAGCTACCAGCCGTTAGTAGATAAGTCACTCCCAAGTCCCCGCGATGGCTGGAAGCCGTCAGTAATATACTTTCCTTGTAACTGCCTGTATAAGGCTGTGCCTGGTACCACGACCGTTTGAGCACTGCTCTCAATATGGCAACACTTTTCAGCTTATATCCAACCCTCTGAAGGCTGAGAGAGCCAGTCTTCCTTAATCTTTTGAGGTGGAAGGTTGTTCTATCTTGCCATTTTGGCCACATTGCTTGGGACTGGGGGGGGACTTTTATTACTGAATCCTACGGTAAAATCGGGGTTAACCCTTACTGTACCAGCAACGGACGAGAGCCGTCAGTAAAGAAGTCACTCGTCAGTACCAGCGACGGCTCTCAGCCGTCAGTAATATGCGGTCCTTCTAACTGCCAGTATCGAGCGGTAGCTGCTACCATGACTTGTAGCCGCTGCTCTGAGGCATTGGCAATGCTGCTCAGCTTGATTGCAAGCTTCCATAGGCTGGCTGGGTCAGTGCTTCTCCAACTTTTGAGGTGGGAGGGTGTTCTTTCTTGTCTCTGAAGCCATTTTAGCCACACTGCCTAGTACTGGAGGGTACATTGATGGTAATACCCTCTCGTACAGTATGGGTTTAGTAAGTGAAGCGACCTGAAGTGAGTGAAGTGTTTTTAAAGTGAGTGAAATGTTTTAAAGTGAGTGAAGTGTTTTAAAGTGAGTGAAGTGTTTTTAAGAGAGTGAAGTAATCTGAAGAGAGTGACTGTCACCATGCCTCGCACCTGTGCGAACTGCGCCGGTAGGTTTGGTGCTTCCATGTTTGCTACTGCCGATCTACAAGTCTGCCGACTCTGCCAGCAACGAGAAGATTTGACAGCAAAATTGGATGAATTCCACAACGCCCTCAATGCCCTCACCCTGAAGCTGGAATCACTCCAAGAATTTGTAACACTCAACGTTGGAGTACCACCAACTTCAATTGTCACCGCTTCAACTCTATAGCTGCCACCACCACCCCAACATCAACTGCCAACAATCCAACGCCTCCAGTAGCCACTTCAGCAGACGCTTCCGATGCATAAGAAACAAATAGTGACTCTGCTCCCCCTCAAGACAACGTCCGTGTCGTGAGGAACAAAATTTGCCCCAAGACGAGGAAATCCATACCGGTTACCGAGTGTCACAACCGTTTCCAGATACTCACAGACTCAGATGACGAAGAGGAAACAGAAGAAGATCGGCTCGTGGAAGACTCGATGGTACGTGGTCAGCTCACAGAGTTTTGCACCGGGGCACCTAAGACCAGGAGGCGTTTTTGTATCCCTGGTGGTGGTGTGGACGACGTAGTTGCTGCAGTTGACGAAGTATCGAAGCTGGCCCCTGCTAATACAATGTACGTCATCCACGTCGGATCCAATGATGTACAGCGAACCCTGTCGGAAGATTTGCTTTACAAGTACCAGCAGCTGATCAAGTCGTTTAAGGAGAAGTCGTCAAGGAACATCCAGCCACCAGCACAAATCGTCGTCTAGCTAACCTCTGCAGGAAGGAGAACGTGGGATTCATCGACACCTGGGACAATTTCTACTACGATGACTATATGTTCTCGGACGATGGAGTTCATCTGAACCAGGTGGTAGCAGCACGTTTCGGACATCTTCTCAACGATGCGGTGGAGGACTTTTGGAGAAGAAATCGACTCAACACACGACAACCAGGAAGGAGGACTGACGGCAGCGAGGACGGCGACCTGAAAAGGACTTAAATGCTAATCTGTCAAGAATCACAATTTTGGATAAAGCTCCATCAACAAAACCCAAATCCAAAACTGCCAGGGATGAGGACCGTGGAAAGCCATGAACGTAAATGTAGATCCAACCAGAGCCAAAAATGTTATTAAAGAATGTTCAGTGATTTCTGAAACCACAACTTTAAAGGTTTTCTATGCAAACGCTCGTAGCACACGCAATAAATTTTCAGATTTAGAGGAACTAGTGTTTACAGAAAATGATGACGTAATCGGCATAACAGAATATTGGTTCAATACAGAAGAGAGAGACTTTTTAGCAGAGTATTCACTTCCCGGTTATATAATGTTTGAGAAAAGTCGAATTAATAAAAATGGAGGTGGTGTTTTATTTGTTATCAAAGAAAGCCTTAACCTGATCCTCTTGTCAAAACCGCAAATTTTATTTTTATTTTAGAAAGCGTTGTTTCCACATAGCGATTTTGATCAGTTAATTTGACTTTATATTGTCTTTGTCCCAGTTTTGGTTTGTTTAGTTTGCAACTTTTACATTTTAATTTATATAGGTTCAGGGACAGTACATAATATGTAACGGGCCTCACATATTATGTGAGGCCCGTCTATACCCGTGGCAACATTGGTATATGACATGTGCCCCATGTACTGTCCCTTCCTTTACTTGTATTCGTCGATGAACCTGGACCGGCCACGGACTATGCTTAAGAAAACATTCTTTGTACCCTCGCACCCGACCAAATTAACAAAAAATGTAAAATGACAAATAATAATAAAGATAATAACCGGCGTCCTTTCGATGATAACTGTAAATGTAAACTCTGTGTGAATGAATTTGATTTTGAACATCAATTTTTGTTTAAACATTACATTACCAATACAAAATGTTTGTTTTTAAATGTTTCTGTTAATATAACATCTCCATGTAAAGTAGAAAAGTTATCTATTTAATAACCTGTAATAAATGTGGTATACAATATGTTGGAAAGACGGAGCAGTGTTTAAAAGAAAGAGCCTACGGGCATTAAGCAGGAATAAAGAACGGCATTGACTCCAAGATTCTTCTATATAAGCATTTTAACACAGATTGTACTAAATTTGATTATAAATACAAAATTATAGAAATTGTTCAAAATAATCAAAATGTTTTAGATAGAGAAAATTATTGGATTGGAAAATTAATGACCATCTATCCATTTGGACTTAGCAATCAAATCAAAGTGTAGGCAACATTTCGTATACAGATTTATTAACAAACGATTTTAATAACCCATATTATAACTTCCCCGTTTTAAACAGAAGACCTGGTAGACACGGTAATAGAAGACTAAATTAATTTAATAAAAAGAAAAACAGGTCTGATATTAATACAATTGTCAATAATTTATATTCATAATATCGAAATTTCGGAATTACAAAATTAAAATATTTCATTGAAAGGCCTACAAAAGAAAAGTTTTGCTCCTTTATAGAAAACATTCTAAACAATAAAAATAATTTCACAAATAAATATAAGAATATAGTCTTTGCTTTTATGGGATATACTAGAGCTAATTCTAAGAAATCCAAAGGTAACCCTATTAAAGATAAATTGATATCCACTTTGAATTATTCCTCTAAAATCTTAGACAAAATTAATGTTAATAGTCTTAGTAATTTAAAGAAAGTTAAGTCCATATTACCAGATGGTTGTAAAGATTTCAAACCATTAATAATGTATTCATATGAACGACCTTTGGGTCTATTATTTGTAATTATAATAAAGTTTTAGGAAATCTTTCAGATAATGATATTTTCAATAATAATAAATGCGTATGTGAAAGAGTCATGGATATGCCAGCTAGCAGACGTAATGCATTAGTAAAGTTCATATATAGTCCGATATGTCACATATTAACAGGTCATGTAGAACTAGTTAAATATTTTGCAAACGACAAATTAGCGGAGCTCTGTCGTAAAGTGTTTAAATATAGAATAGGGAATAATAAAGTAACATGGGACAACATTTTTAAAGATATTGTTTTTTCAGTCAATAGATTAAAAGATAAATTGTTAAAAATGGTGCGCTGCGATGCGAAAGAACTAGAAGCATGGTCTATATTATTAATTAAGTTAATTAGAAATAAAAAATTCTCACTTAAAAATGAATTTAATCTTTCAGATTTTGTAGACTATAATTATAATAAGCTTAAAGCTGATTTAATAAATGTACATCAACATTTTGTAATCACTACAGTAGATAAAGCCAGCAATAATTATAGCTTCACATGTAAGAAATTTTATCTTGAAAACATGAAAACAGAATTAGGCATTAAAGGTAACATATTACATACAAATATTTGTGGTAATTCTGTTTATGAAATTCAAAATATTTTGAATATTGGTAACTTAATCGATGAACATACCAAGAAAAATATAATATATGATATTAAACTTTCTGATGAGAACAAGTGCATTGCAAAATTATTGCCGGAGCAACGTTTGCTACCACTAAAACTCTGTCAGAACAAGTTGTAAATTGCTTATAATACATTAAAAATACTCATAAAAGATATTGTAATAGCATCAAGAGAAGAACTGGCATTAACTATTATTGGAGTGTTGACAATTCGTTAGAAGTTATTGATATAATAAATACCATGCCGAAAGTTACCTCGGTACATAGCTTCGACTTTTCAACTTTGTATACCAATGTGCCTTTAGATTTTGTATATTCAGAGCTTTGCTTTATTATAGATTTGCACTTTGACAGATTCGTTAAGAATAATAATTATTTCATAAATGTTTATGCATATTTCAATAATGCATCACTTAGCTCTACTCCCAGTAGTTCAGTATATTTTGATAGAACTAAACTTAAAGATGCCCTTTAATTCCTCCTTTTCAATACTTATGTTATATTCAGGCCTTACATTTTCAAACAAATAGTAGGAATTCCTATAGGTGGAAATGCTAGCCCTTTAATTGCATATTTATTCTTGCTTGCTTTAGAATTTAAATATATAAAATACTTAGTTGACAGTAGCAAGAAAAATAAAATCCCAGACAAATTAGCACTTGCTAAATTATTAAGTAATAATAGTAGATATATTAATGATATTCTCGTTTGCAATTTGTTAAATTTTAATCATGTTGCGAAACTTATTTATCCGAAATCTATTCCCCTCACACAAGGTAACGTAAATGATGAAGTTGAAAATGTTCTTGATATAAATATAGTGATTGTTAATGAACAGTGCATACTTAAAGTATATCACAAAGTTGATGATTTTAATTTTAACGTGATAAACTTTCCTTTCCCTAGTAGTAATATCGATGGTAAAATAACTTATAATTGTTTTTATTCCCAGTTAATAAGATTTTGTAAAATTTGCACTAAAGTAGATGACTTTTGGGCTAGAGCTAGGTTACTGTACAGACTCTTAGTAGACAGAGGTTTTGAGGCAAGTAAATTGTTACATCAATTTAATCTTTTTAGGGTCAATTATTGTGACTGTATTCTAAAATTTGACATCAATAATTATAATCAAGCATTTTTATTTTGAAGTTTCTTGTATAACCTCTGCTTACTTTTTGTCTGTTTGTATTTATTGTTTTTCTTTTTCTATTATTATTATTGATAATTTTTTGTTCTTTAAATTAATTGTTCTTGTTAAAAGAGTACTCTTTGTTTAAATCTGTTGTTGCTTCTTCATATTTTGCAATTATTTCTCTTTATATTATTGCTATTCATTGTCCATAGTATTAATTGCTTGCTTTTGCGATTTCCTTAGTTTATTTGTACAATAAATGTAGGTTATTTGTAGGGTAGCTATTGATAGGGGTAACTTGAGGCATGCTATTCTTACAGGTACCTACCCGATAGCACTATCGTTAGTGAGTGCTGTAATTTGTGTGTAATATTATAGATATCTTATCAATATTTGTATTGTGTACTATTGTTAATGTCTTGTCATGTTGCAAATTTTATTTTAAATGAACATTTTGACATTTGACATGTAGTTTCTTTATTCATGCAGAGTTTAGTAAATTTTACCAGAACGTCCCGGACTTCCCAAATTGACTAATTCCTTGAACGTGACGATAGTGCGTTGTTATGTGTGCGATTAGTTTGCTTGGGAACCAGATTAACTTGCTCATGTAGTAATGTACACCCTATGTGGTGGATTGTGTTCTTTTATTTCATAAATCTTATTTTAGTAAGCGTTGTTTCCACATAGCGATTTTGATAAGTTAATTTGACTTTATATTGTCTTTGTCCCAGTTTTGGTTTGTTTAGTTTGCAAGTTTTACATTTTAATTGTGAATGTCGACACATCCTTTGTGCTAATAAATAATATTAAAAGTACAAGAATAATACTTGCATCAATAACTATACAGACGTCCAGGTCAATCAGTGCAAACTGACCGAGAAATTTACGCACAAATTGTAGATGTAAGTAAATCACAAGATACCGTACTTTTTGGCGACTTTAATTTACCTGTGACCAAGTGGGGCGATACTCTTACTTCACACTCCGGATACTACTTATATGCGAACTTGCTAGAGAGTTCGCTCTATCAATTTGTTCGATCGCCGACCCGTGGTAATAACATTCTTGACCTTGTTCTTGCAAGAAAAGAAGAATTACTAGAGAATTTGAATGTTGGTGATGAATTCAGTAATCGTGACCATCGTACGATCACTTTCCATTTAAAATTCAATAGCAACGAACTCACTACCAGCAAAGAAAAGGTCCCAAATTTCAAGAGAGCAAACTTCCGTAAACTTAGAGCAATACTCAAGGAAATCGACTGGAGTTCTATGATTAACAATGATGATCTAAACCAGTCATGGAGATTTTTCACCTTCACTTATTCGAATGCAGTACTTGTGTGTATACCATTAAAATACCGAAGATCAGTACATAATAATAGGCCTAAGTGGTGGAATAAAGACATTGCGGATTGTTTGCTTGCTAAAAAGAATGCTCATGATAAATTAAAAATCGCTGACACCCATGAAAATAAAGTTATATTTGTAGATCTACGACGCAAAGCCAAACAGTTAATCAAACAAAGTAAACATATGCTAGAACTGCATGTTGCAAATCAAAGTAAGACAAACCTGACAGTATTTTTATAGTTACATCAGAAAGAAGAAAGTAGTGACTTCAACGATTGGACCGTTAGTCGATGAGAAAGGGAGATTACACTAAAGATAAAGCAAAAATGAGTAACGCTCTCAACACCTTCTTTGCATCAGTTTTTACAACAGAAGACCTTAGTAATATCCCTACAGCATCGCTGGTTCAGATAGATCATTCTGACGTTCTAAGTAGTATCAGCGTTACAGAGAGAGAAGTTTTGAAATGTTTAGATAAACTCAAGGTATATCATGCATATGATTGGGGTATATATATAAGGCAATAATATATATAAGTAGAGAAAACTGGATTATATGGTCACTTATAATATATAGTAATACAACAGTTTAGAATAACTCCTAAGTGGTTATAGATGGAATCAGAATAATGTTATAAACTTAGTGTTGAGATATAGAGGTAAAGGAGCTTGACTAATATATCTCTGAGTTAGACTATAAGTAAATCTATGAGTTATGAGTTGACTTGGCTTGAGAAGTGTTAATAGTGATGGAAAAGGGATGCGAGTCAGGAGGTAAAATGGGTGTAACCTTCCTTCTCTCAGGGCCCTGGCTGGAGTGATCAACCAAGCTCTCTCTGTGTGAGAGGCAGGGTGGAGATGTCTCTGCTGCGTATTTTAGGTGGGTCATGAGGGGTTTGCAGTTAAACTCAGACATTCTGTTATGTCTATGGAGGATAAGATGTTCACAGTTAATGTTTACAATTCGTAAATATAAACAATTTGGATAATTATATCTCTGTGATAAAATTAACTTGGGGATTAATAATGTGTAGTTAATTATATGATTAACTAAAGGGGTTAATAGATTATACTTGTGTTTTATATTATGTGGTATAATATATATTATATATATATATAAAATTATATATTATATGTTTGAGTCCCGAAGGGAAGAAGGAAAAACTAATATTTAGTAGTGGCCCGGAAATTATTGACGATGCGCCTTACAACAGTTATGGCCAATCTTTAAACTCATGGCTCGCTATTCACACGACCCGCCTAGGAGAGTAAAATATCAAGATTGCCAAATCTTTGTGAGCGAACGCTCAATTAACACTCACGGACTCGTCCGTATAATGATGTGGGTACCACTACTGATAAAAACCAGTAAAAAATAAGTAAAATAATATAATAAAAATATTAAACGTGATCTAGCAGGTTGCGCGTCTCATCGTCTGCTGTTATTCTGCGAGTCCCCCAGCTCTTATATAGGCTGTTGTGTCCTTCACTGATATATCAAGACTTTTTTAGCGATACAGCATATGAATGGGAAGGGGATGGAGGAAGGGCCAGAATCGTCAATGATTTCGGGGTCACTACTAAATATTAGGTTTTCCTTCTTCCCTTCAGGACTCAAACCTATAATTTATTACTGGCCCCTCCATCATTGACGATGCGCCTGATATCACAAGTCTGAAGGGGGACATTCATTGAGAATATCAAAACCACTAATAAACTACTAAGATTGACAGAAACACACAAAATTCAGATTCAGTTTAATACAAAATTATAAACGAGGTACAGGTAGCGTTCTTAAAGTAATACCTGAGGTGCTGTAACCCTTACGTTTTGTAGAACAGTAGGTCACAGCACACATAGACTATGCATATATAATATAACAAAATATGTACATTATTTCATCATAAAATAAAGGTACAACATTCATGTACATCTGATTATTAAAAACAAATAACAAGTACTTCATTTGGTACTCTATTACAAAAATAGTATGTACTTAAAATTAAAAATGCTCCTGACTAGACTGGTTAGTCTTAGGAGTTTGGTATCACATGAAACCTTAACTCTACACATGTATGTATAATCATAGAGGGCAGACAGAAGGCCTCAGCTGAAATGCTCCCCCCCCCCCTTTTCAATAGCTTAAAGGGCATAGCTCGCCAACAAATCTCATCCTGTTTTTGTCACTCTTCAAAGCATGTTAATTTAATAATTTGACATATAATGCACATATGCTTTGCTTTTTTTATATTTTTTACCCTAAAATAGAAAACATTCACATTAGATATTTCTATTTTGAGGGGGGGGGGGGGGGGTGTGAAGGGCCACCTTTGAAAACACAGCCGAAATTAAGACCAGTTCACAGTGGTTCACAAGTTAGCCTGGATTTGTTTTACAGCCTTACCAATGCTACACTCATTTCAGCTCCAATTCTTGCTAATTAGCTTATATTCTTTGTATGACTCCAGATTTACCTTCACCTTTGTCAATTGTACCCACCTACAGCCTTGGACAGTTGATAATAAATATCCAAGAGATAAATAAAAATTAACCTGTTCGGTCCCAGGTTACCAAAACTAAAAACAAAATAGCGCTAGATCCATTCTCAAAAGTTGCTAGAATGTCGCTAGATAGTGAAATACTGGCAACAATATATAGAATAATACCATGATCTCTCTAATATTGTTCAATATCGCTAATATTCCTAAAATATTACTAGAATTCATGTCACTGGATGCAAGAAAATGCTATTAAATCGAAAATCCTACAGATCTAGCTATACATATGCTACATTGGCACTACTGTTTGTTCAAGAGATTAGCCCTTTGAAATGACCGCTATGGGTAAGTTTATATTGTAGGGTTCCCGCCAGGTGTTAGCATCTAGACGCCATCTTGACTCCGCGGTACTAGTATGTTATAACATAATACTTTGTTGTTTCTGCTTTTCACACAAGGTTATACAGTCAACCACCAATAAGACCGAGACATAGGTTCCCAGCAAAGTTAGGTCAAAGAGAATTTTGGCTTTAATGATCCCTAAATACAGTATAGGCCTACTGTACCGGTCATGGTAATAAACGAATTATAACTTCTCATTCATCCTACTCAATTCATGGTGATCGAATTACTAATATATATATACACACACACACACACATAAGGTATGCAAACCTATGCATGTAAAGTATCTTCACAGTAGCCTATACTTCCTTACTTGATTACATATTGTAACCAAATTAATAAGATATAAGAAAAGTTCCTCCAGCTACACAGGATTATATCCCTTTGCCATCTAGCCTAAGACGTGCGCATGGGGGGTATGAGACACCACACTCCTGTGCTGACGTATTTGAGCTGTTCCCATCACTAACATCGTTATTTTACCATAAATAGCATTAATACTTATCCATATGCGCCTATTATAGGTTAATTATAAAGGTATTAACCTGTTACAACAATAAAACAAGTGGAAACAGTGTTTGGATGGTCAAAATCGGCGATACAGGCCGGGAGTTACATAATGTATGCCTGAGGCAACCTCCCTGCCCTCCTCCCCTCCCCTTATCTGGAGAGACACTGTTGCAATAGTCTCTCTCTCGCTCTTTCCCACGTTTGGTAACAGTGATGACAACGCCCTGCTACCAACTCGCTAATGTTAGCACGAAAATATACCACAGAATAAGGGAATAACAGAGAAAATAGGTGATAACTGAAGGAGGGGAGGAAAGTGGGGAAGGAGGGGAGGTGGAGCAGTGGTATTTGGCATGGCCCAGGGGCAAAAAAAAAAAAAAAAAAAAATTGGGGTGTTTTAAATGGATATTTTTTTTCCCTTACTCTTAAGAGTCTTTCCACAGTCCGCCGGGGGAACTCTTAAGAGTCTCCCCGCAGTTCCCGGGCTAGAAGTAGATTTTATTCTTTATCCCACCAACTTATTGTTATTTATAGTTATTTTATGCATTCGTATTATTATAAGTAATGGTAGGTTAGGCTCGCTTACGATGTATCGAAATACAGTCGTGATTTAACTGATTTTGGTTCAAATGATAAGCATATGGCCTGTTTTAACGTTTTCTATAATAACGCAAACAGCAACGTTTTCTTTATTAGCATTTATGAGAGACTTGTGTAAAATTATTGAAAATATGGTAATAATAATACAAATTATTCTCCCTAATTTACTGCTATATCACACATAATAGTAATCGGCGCTTACACAACATCAGAATGCATTTGTGAACGAAGTCTTAATGGAATATGTCACAAAATAACCGAGAATTTACGTACAAAGGAGTACAAATGAGTACAAAGGAAATCAAGCAACAACAGATCTAGTGACCCTTCTAGGCTGCTTGTCCTCCAAAACACTGAGGATCAAGTGTCCAAACAGTGGTTTAGAGTGGGTAAGGGAACATTGGAAAGGGAACTACTGCCCTGGAACTAATGTTCGTGGCAGGATTTGGAAGTTAGTAGGGGACAGATGGGTTAGTAACTGAGAGGGGGATAAAATAAAGTTATTCATTTACAAACGCAGTCAGTCGCGGGTTTGATGCGAGATATTTGTCTAAGCGGAGTTTAAATGAATCAACGGTGCTGCAGTCTATAACGTCTCGGGGAAGCCCATTCCACAAGTTGACAACTCGATTGAAGAAGAAATTCTTAGATTCGTGTGAGTTAAAAGATTTACCAATAATTTTGCAACCGTTTCCCCGCGTGTAATTAGATTGGTCGATAGTGAAGTACTTACTACAGTTCATATTGTCGATGCCTTTGATGATTTTGAACACTTGAATTAAGTCACCTCTTAATCTGCGCTGGGTTAAAGGAAATAGATTTAATTCTCTAAGACGCTCTTCGTATGGTTTGTTCTTTAGGCTAGGTATCATTTTGGGAACTCTACGTTGAACTCGTTCTAGCGTGTTTATATCTTTTTGGTAATAAGGGCACCAGGATTGAACTCAGTATTCCAGAAGAGGGCGACTAAGGAATTGTAAAGGGTTAGGATAACTTCTTTGGATTTATGCTCAAATGACATGCCTATAAAATCCAATTATTTTGTTTGCCTTCTTAACAACTTCTGAACATTGTTGACTCCATTTTAGGTTACTCGATATTGTTACTCCCAGATCGGTTTATCTGTTTACATTCTTAAGCTGAGTGCCATTCATCGAATAGTTTGCTTTCTCATTTAGGTATCCGATATGTAGTACTTTACATTTATCCGCATTGAAACTCATTTGCCAAATTTGGGCCCAACATGACAATTTTTCTAGATTGTGTTGCATATCGTCAACTTGTTCTTTCAGAGTACGCTATTTGCAATTTTTGTATCGTCAGCAAATTTTGAGCTTGTACAGGTGAGACCCTCATCTATGTTGTTGATGTAAATTAGAAAGACAATTGGTCCTAGTACCGATCCCTGGGGTACCCCGCTACTTACATTGGTCCATTTAGATGCCTTACCGTTTATGACTACTCTTTGCTTTCTGTCGCTGAGCCAATTTTCTATCCATTTCAACACACCGTCTTGTATTCCATGCGCTTTTAGTTTTAGCAGTAAATGTTTGTGGGGAACTTTGTCAAAGGCCTTTTGAAAATCAAGGTATATAATATCTACAGCTTTACTCTCATCGTAGAGGTTGTGGATATCGTGGAAGAAGTCTAAGAGGTTTGTTAAACAGGAACGTTTTTTACGAAAGCCGTGTTGAGTATCTTTAAGTAAGTTATTTTCCTCTGAGTGATTTACGAGTCTGTCTCTTATGACCGTTTCTAGCATTTTACATACAATTGAGGTGAAGCTAATTGGACGATAGTTACTGGGTAGAGATTTGCTGCCTTTTTTTAATATCGGTGTTACGTTGGCTAGCTTCCACTGATCAGGCATAGTCCCAGACTGCAAGGATTCATTGAATAGCAATGTCAGTGGTTTGGAGAGCTCATCCTTAGCTTCCTTTAGAACTCTAGGCGAGATTGTATCAGGTCCAGGCATTTTATTTACCTTGAGTTTATCTAAACAATTCAATACTTCTCTCTCTGTAACGGTGATATTGCTTAGAACATCTGAATTATCAATCTGAATCGGCGATTGTGTAGGGATATCACTGAGGTCTTCGGTTGTAAAAACTGATGCAAAGAAGGTATTGAGGGCATTACTCATTTGTACTTCGTCTTTGGTGTATTCTCCATTTTCATCGACTAACGGTCCAACAGTTGAAGTAACTACTTTTTTCTTTCTGATATAACTATAGAATTCTTTCTGGTTTGTTTTACTTTGATTTGCAACATGTAACTCTAGGGTCTTTTTCTATCTATCTATTGCCTGACGCCGTGATCCCCGAAGTGGTGGCCACGAACGAACCGCCCCCATGCACCTCTGTCCCCAGTCAGTCGACGCCCCTCCCCCCAACCAGCACCACCTTCGTTCATGTACTTCCTCACTCCATCCTTCCACCTCATATTCGGTCTACCTCTCCCCCTCTGTCCCTCCACCTCGCTCTCATACACCCTCTTAGTCATTCTCTCGCTTTCCATACGTTCCATATGGCCGAACCATCTCAAGTTGTTCCTTTTCACACTTTCCAGCACATCTACCTCCACACCACACCTCCTTCTTACTTCCTCATTAGTCTGTCTATCCCTCCATGTAACTACGCACGCACTCCTTAAGTAATTCATTTCCACTGCTCTCACTCTTGGTCTGAGTCTCTCAACCAACGTCCATGCTTCGCTTCCGTAAGTCAGTGTCGGGATTACCACACTGTCATGCAAGGACTTCTTCACTTCCATACTGACCACCCTATTTCTTGTTACTGCTTTTAGCGTTCCTACAACCCTCTTCCCCTGTTGTACCCTCTCCCGCACCTCTTCATCCATAGTCCCATCTTTACTCAACACACTGCCCAGATACTTAAAAGAGTTGACGATCTCCATAGCCTGACCGTTCAGCTTCACCTCACACTCTGTGACTTCACCCCTTTCGAAGACCATAACCTTGCTCTTCCCCGTATTTACCTTCAAATTCCGTTTTTCGCACACTGTTCCAAACTCATTTACCAGACCCTGCAACTCCCATTCATTATCACTCATCAGAACTGTATCATCCGCAAACAGCAGTATAGGTAGCTTCCACTCAATTCCCTCCCTTTTCAGCGATACACCAACATCCACTGCTCTTGATAGTATTTCTTTCATAACTCCATCCATATATACAGTAAACAACCACGGGGACATCACACACCCCTGTTTCAAACCAACATTCAGGTCAAAGAACTCGCTCTGCTCACTCTCCACACGTACTGCCGCCTTTGCACCCTCATACATGCTCTTCACTGCTTTTAGCAACTTGCCCTCTACTCCGTATATTCTAAGTACTTTCCACAAACCTTCTCTATCCACTCTGTCATAGGCCTTCTCCAAGTCCATAAAGGCAACATACACCTTTTGTTTCTTCTCCAGATACTTCTCCACAACACAATTCAGGGTAAAAATCTGATCTACACATCCTCTTCCCTTCCTAAAACCTCCCTGCTCGTCGCCTATCCATTTCTCCGTTCTCACTCTCACTCTCTCAATCACTACCCTACTGTATACCTTCCCTACTACGCTTAGAAGACATATTCCTCGGTGGTTACCACACACTCCTCTTTCCCCTTTGCCCTTATATAGGGGGACTATTATGCCAGTCTTCCAGTCATCGGGTGCACTCCCCTTCTCCCATGCTAGTTTGCACATTTTCCATACCCATTCTATCACTATCTCACCACCATACCTCAACATTTCCCCACACACTCCATCTGTTCCTGGTGCTTTCCCCAACTTCACTCTTTTCATGGCTTCCCCCACTTCTGACCTCCTGATCCCCACCTCCTCCTCCACTACTTCTCTTCTTCTCCCTCCCATACCATATCCAGCTATGTTGGCTGGCTCTTCATTCCTTTCATTTAGCAACTCACTGAAGTACTCCCTCCATCTTTCGACTCTCTCTTGCTTCTCGGCTAGCATTCTCCCATTCTTATCTTTCACACCCTTACTGTTTCCCTTGCTACCTTCCCTAACTTTCTTGACTTCTTTCCAGAACAGTTTCTTACTCTCCCTCCATTTTACACTCAGATTCCTTCCAAATTCCTCATCTACTCTTCTCTTACTTTCCTTCACTACTCTCTTCACCACCCTCTTACTCTCCACGTACCTCGCTCGTTTCTGTCTCTCGGAATCTTCATTCCCTCTGCTACCCAACCACTCTCTATATGCTTTCTTCTTTTCTTCCACAGCTATTCGTACCTCTTCTGTCCACCATGCTGTACATTTCACTCCCCTCCCTCTTCTCCTCACTCCACACACCTCCTCACATGCTGCACAGATCTCATCCTTAAACACCTTGCTCATCTCCTCCACTTCCTCCATAACTTCCAGGTCGAACCCACCTAGTCGTCTTTCCACTGCTCTCCTGTACTCCTCCCTGATTTCCTCCTCCTGCAACCTCTCCACCCTCCTCACCATTCCACCCTCCTCTCGCCTCCCTCCCGCTCTCCTCACCCACTTCTTTTGTATCCTAACCTTAGCTACCACTACATAATGATCAGACAGACCCCCTCCAATACCCCTATACACCCTAGCATCCATCACAGATTTCTTCATTCGTTCATCCACACATACATAATCAATCAATGACTTTCGTTCCACCACTGTCTTATCCTTCATCGTCAACATCCGTTTCCACGTGTACCTGTGGATCATTCTGTGTCGGAAGAAGGTGTTGGCTATCCACAGCCTCCTCCCCACACATACGTCCACAAGTGCACTACCATTCCCATTCACCTCTGATGGTACCCCCCACCCTCCCACCACTCCCTCAACTTTCCTATCACCCACCTTACCATTCATATCCCCAATCAGAAATATTCTTTCGTTCTTGTCAAACTTCTCCAGGCACGCCTCCACATTCATCCAGAACTCCTCTTTCTTTCTTTCAAGTATATCCTCTGTCGGGGCATACACGCATACAATCACCCACGTTTGTATTCCTACTTTCATTCTCACCCACACAATCCTTGAACCCACAGACCCATACTCTCTTACACATTCCTTCCATTTGCTACTTACAAACAAACATGCACCTTCTCTCGCTGTTCCTTCACTCACTCCAGCACACACACCCATTCCACACTCCCACTCTCTCACATCTGAACCTTTCCATTTGGTCTCTGTCATTCCACATACATCCAGCCTGGCATTCACTAACACTTCCAGAACCTCTCTCTCTTTTGTGCCATCATTCATGCCACTAACATTCCACGTAGCCATTCTCAGAATGTCCGAAGGCATGTCCTTAGTCGGTCGTGGTTGGTCAACGTTGGTTCCGTCCGCATCCGAGGCTGTTCGTTCGTTTTTCCTTGCTTCGATATTTTTTCGTCATTTTGTGAGGATTTTAATCTATCGTTAGCAATTTTTTTAGCAAGCAGACAGTCTGAAATATCTTTATTCTACCATTTGGGCTTATCATTATGGCCTGGACGCCGTATTTTCGATGGTATGCAGTCTTGCACTGCCTTAAGGTAAGTGGTTGTGAAACACTCCCAAGATGTATTTATGTCGTTATTGTTAGTCAGAAAGCTCCAGTCAGTTTCTTTAAGCTTTGATTTAAGTTTATGAAAATTTGCTTTCTTGAAATTAGGGACTTTCTCAATGCTGCTATTTGATTTGTTACTAGTAAACTTTAAAGTGAAAGTTATCGTATGATGATCGCTGTTACTGAATTCATCACCAACATTCAAATTCTCTATTAATTCTTCTTTTGTTGCGAGTACAAGGTCAAGCACATTATTACCACGGGTCGGAGATTGTACAAATTGAAAGAGTGAACTCTCTTGCAAGTTTGCATAGAGGTCGTGTCCAGAGTGTGAAGTAAGAATATCGCCCCATTTAGTCACGGGTAAGTTGAAATCGCCAAGAATTACGGTATCTTGTATGTTAGTTATTTCTGCAATTTGTTCATAAATTTCACTGTCAGATTGCACTGATTGAGCTGGGGGTCTGTATAATAATGCTAGTGTTATTTTAGTTCCTCGTTTATTATTTAATAGTACGTAAGATATGTCTATATTCGCAATTTGAGGTTTTGACATTAAGACGGGATTAAGACTTTCCTTCATAAAAAACAGAACTCCTCCTCCAATTCTATTGATCCGACTTTTCTCAAACATTGTATAAACAGGAAGCGTATATTCGGCTAAAAAGTCTCTGTCTTCCGTGTTTAACCAAGATTCTGTAATGCCGATTATATCATAATGTTCTGTAAACACGATTTCCTCTAGATCTGAAAATTTATTGCGTATGCTACGAGCATTTACATAAAACACCTTAAGAGTATTAGAGTTGGATGTTACCGATTGTGCATTGTCTGAATTTTCAGTTCGTATTTGACTTACACTACCCTGTCTGGGTACCCCCGGTTGACCCCGTTTTTTGAACGGAAATCCTTGACTGCATCAAGGTAGACGACGACGTAGATGTCGAGCACGGCAAAAATCTGGTGGCCGTTGGCAACTCGATCTGTGAATGGTACCATAAATAGGATAATTTTAACTAGATACCAGCGATAATCGAAACCCCTATTCAATTGTATTATTTCCGGCTATATGGACAATTTAGGTTATTTCCAATGTTCTCTACTATAATTTAGTAATATATGAATCATTATGTGATAGGTAAGACATCCCTTCGTTTTCCATGGGGATATTATTGAGAAACATATTTCCCTAAAAGAGAGGAAGCCGAAACAAAGGCATGGCTGGGATAGGAATACTCGACCGACCCCTACAAGAAAAAGAAGACAGATGAGCCGATTCCCAAATACAATTGTATTTTTTCCAGCTATATGGATTATTTAGGTTATTTCCAATGTTCTCTACTTTCATTTACTAATATATGAATCTTTGTGTGATAGGTAATATATATCTTCGTTTTCCATGGGGCTATTATTGGAAAACAAGAGAAACTGGCACCTCCACAACATGACGAAGGGAATTAGAGTTTGACTGAGGGTGGTATTGTGAAAATATAGGTACTCACGGTACCACGCTGACGTCACTATAACTCCAGTGACATCACGAAATTCACCCCCCCCAAAACACAAAATTGCATATTTATATATATATATATATATAGAACCCAGCCACCTAACATTTTACATTGGAGTATGGTGTACATTGACAATGACGATTCTGGGGATACCGGAGTCAAAATATGTGACGAGCTATGCTCTTTAAAACTAGACTTTCTGCCTTAGAGCTATACATTGCAAGTTTGCTTTCGTGAGGTTCACGGACAGGTACCGCGTAAGGAAGGTATGATTAAAGGACCATAAGTTGGTCCGCTGAATGTCATCTAGAGAATAGTTTTTCAAAAATCGGAGCGAAGCTGCCCATTTACGAATATCGTGTGCTAGGCCAAGAACGCCCATATTACTCTCACGTATGACTTCTACCAACAAAGCTGCTAATCACCGCTTCTGTAAGCGCGTACCTGCTCGTGAAACCAAGGGGGACCCGGCCTGTGTTGGTCGAGAATCCTTCTTATATAATATCAATGATTTCACCGGACATAAAAGGTGGTGTCTATCGCCGTGTTTGAGGGCTGGTACCTCAAATTCAGTAAATACCTGATCAGCATGCTCGTTCTTTGCCACAAAGTTAGGTGTAGATGCTTTTTGTACACTCATATAATGCCGGGAAAACCTAAGGCAAGATGGGTCAGAACTCATAGCTGCCAACTCAGATACTCTATTGCCCGTGGCCAGGGCCATAACAAAAACAGCCTTCTTTAAATTTAACTCAAATGGAGGATTGTGACAATACCTGGGAGAGTGAAGTAGAGTGAGGGCTAAATCAAGAGACCAGGTGGGCATGAGTTGGAACGGTGGGGGGCGAAGCCGGAAGCATGCACGCATGAACCCCTTCTCCTCCGCCTCAGGTATAGAAAGACCAGTTAAATAAAAAAAATGGCCTTCTAATAGCCGTGAGGTGATTCCTTAATGTAACAACTGACAAAGATCTTCTTTCGAAAAGATAGTTCAAATATTTAAACACTAGAGCCACTGAGGACTGTTGTTGGTCAGGTTCTGTGATCCAGGTAGTAAATGCTTTCCAATGTGATTGGTACTGTCTTTGGGTTGATTTAGTATATTGATTAATCAACTTGTGAGCCACGCTCTCCCCAAGATTATTTAGCCATTTAGCCTTCTGAATGTCCACAAGGCAAAAGCTAGCGAGGTCTTGAGTTTCCAATTGTGTCTAAGTGGAAGTACGAGATCGGGAGTGACACTGGGTTCTCGGACCCCGTCTTCAACTGGTTGTACCACACTTGGGCCGGCCACAGCGGCGCAATCGCGTAGTTTGTGAACTACTCTGAACATTGAGGTTGCGTCTGAAGGCGGAAGCAGATAAATGGAGTTCCATTTGTTCCAGTCCACCAGAAATGTGTCTGGTCCTCCCGCCAGGGTCTGACTCCGGCGTGTGAGGAACTGCAGTAACTTGTGAGTTGTTTCTGACGCGAAGCAGTCCACTTGTGGATGGTATGGCTCGGCAATCATCTCTTGAAAGATGTTTTGCTTTGGAGACCATTCTTCTAGGGTGCTCTGTCGCCGAGACAGAGCGTTTTCCAAGACATTTGCTACGCTGGGGAGATATGTTGTATGAAGATAAATCTCTAGCTTTTCAGCTAGCAGAAAGATCTTTTCCAACAACCCTTGTAACACTCGATATCTCGCTGAATGCATGAGATTGCATTCAGATTGTCCGTCCTGAAGGCTATTGACTTTCCCGCTAAAGTTGAGCCGTGCTCCTTTAAGAAGAATAGGGGGACTCGTAACTCTTTGGCATTTATGTGAAGGTCTTTGTACCTGGACCATAGACCCTGACCTTGATGGCCCAGGTTCGACTGATACTCCCACCCCAGGGTACCTGATCCGTCTGTATCTATCCAGACCGTCAGCGGAGGAGTTGTCCATGTCAAAGAGGAGTGTAAAACTTCTGGCTTCGCGCAGGCCGCCAGTAGGTTGTGGATTAATTTCGGGATTTGCCGTAGTGTTTTCGCCATCAGAAGCGGAAAGCACTTGTTTCCCTCCAAAATTAGATGTTTCACCTTTAGACGACCTAACGGAACCGTCAACCTGATCCAGTTGAGTGACCCTACAAGTGACTCCCAAACCCTCCTCGTGGTAGTCAGAGAGTGCAGAAACCGAAAGAGTTTCTTGCGGAATCTCTGACGGTTGTCTGCACTCTGACTTAGAGTAAGAGCTCGGTGTCCCATAACAGACCCACCCACTGAATGGCCCTCGTGGGATTCAAGTTGGACTTTGCCAAGTTCACCTTGAACCCCAGGGCGGTGATATGAGAAATTACCTGTTGTACATTTTCTAGGCATGCAATTTTGGAATTTGCTACCATTAATCAATCGTCGAGGTAACAGAAAATCATGATTTCTATTTTCAGTAATGGTTGCAAGGCTTGTCGGACTAATCTTGTGAAAATTCGAGGTGCAAGATTTAGACCAAAGGGCATCCTTTGAAAAACAATCATCTGATTCCCTTGGCGCAGAGCCAGGTACTTTTGAAATTGTTTGTTTATAGGGACGTGCCAGTAGGCATCTGTCAGATCTAAGGAACACATCCAGCCTTGTGGCGGCAGTGTCAGCCTGATCTGATTCACCGTCAGCATCCTGAATGACTGATTGTGAATGTAGCGATTCAGAGAAGACAAATCGATGATCGGTCTCATCTGAACGCTGTTCCTTTTGGGCACCAAGAATATCTGCGATATGTACACGGGCTGATTGGAATTTACTGGGACAATGATCTGCTTGTTCACCATCTCCCGGATGATGGATCCCACCTCTAATGAAACAGGGATTGATTCTAGGGGGGATACGTAAGCGAGGTCTCCGGGACCATCTCCACGAGATCGAGGCCCTTGCAGACCACTGTTCTTGCCCATGTTCGCTGGCGCCATGCCCGGTAACATACCCGGAAGTTGCCAGTCTCTAAACTGGCTATGTCCGGCAGAGCTACTCTCGTTTCCGACTCGCCATTCCGCGGCCCTGGGAGTGAGAGAGCTTCGGGGTGTTTCAGTTTTTTTATTGGAAGGGATTTGACTCAACATGACTGGTAGAGGGGCGAGAGGCTTTGCTATCATTGCTGCCTGCCTGCCTAACCTTATACTGACCCCTAAACCACTGTCCCTTACCCCTGGACTGAACCCGGCTTCTAGCTGTGCCACTGCTTCCGGGGCGGGATTGCATCTTTGAAGACTGCTGTGACGGAAACGAACCACAAAATGGACTCTTAGGATACTGAGCCTTATGGGCTGACTCACTCTTTGGCTTCAAAGCAGTGGGACGGCTAGAGTCCAGAAGACAATTTACTGTGCGCCAGGCATATGTGGAGGCAAGAGTAGCAATGAAAACATTTGATAATATTAGTCGTCTGCCTATCTCTTCAGGGAGCTTCTTGACCAGGTACACCCGCAGATCTTTGCAAACTCGCACCACCTCAACAGTGGCGTAGCTAAGGGGGGGGGGGGGGGGAGGGGGCTGTTTGAAATCACCCCCCCCCCCCCTCCCCCAGGTCCCCAAGAGACGGGGATCCAAGTGGATATGGAAATAATATAAATAATACTAATACTATATACAGTACATAAAAGTAATAATGAGTAAAATAATCGCCATGAGGGTTTTTCTGATTTAAATCTTCTTTTTTTTCTCTCCAGTGATGTCATGGCATTTGTCTTAACTAGAAGTGGATATTTAAAATTCAACAGAAAAACGATCACTCGATCAGTATTGCTTTGGCGGTGTGTGGGGGAACATAATTGCCGCTCTCGCTCCTACCCGTTACTTTCTCAGGACGTACTGGCTAGGTAGGCCTAATGATTATAATAATATATATAAATTACAGTATAGCACTAATGAGCTTGGCAGTTGAAATAATTATTATACTGTGTTCTCCGTAAGCATGTGTAAAGGAATAATAAGACATAATTTGAAGTATTCAAAATATGAAACATGGTAGCTAGTAAGTTGAGTGTAGGCCGATAGATAATAGTATAGGCCTAATCGAAGATCAGGCCTATACATATTATTATTTATAAATATACGACCCAGGAATTTCGGTATTATATTTTCCTTTTTCGTGAACTGTAATGGTCTAATCGTTATTTATATTTCATAGATAACCTATGCACTTTTAACCTTGTGAGAAAGTAGAGTGGTAGGCTATCCAAGATATTTGTATAGTAGGCTAAACTATTAGGCCTAGAAATGTGTATGTTTTTTCCTTCTTATTAATTATTTCTCTAACTGTAGGGGGCCTAATATATAGCCTACAATTTAGACATTCTTTTTGCTATCAAGGTTTCATCTAGTAACTTATACTCTACTCTCAGGTGAGGGTAGATTACAAAGTTCTTATCGCTATTCTCAGTTATATTTTAATTTGTGGTGAACTATGGTCTTACTAAACCTTAGCTTGATCATGCAAAAGATGCATAGTCGTTTGATATTAGTCAATTAAGTATGGATACAATACATCAGCAGCTCAGCTAAAATAGAGCCTAAGTGAGGCCACATTTAAGGCATAGAGTATACAGTACCTTGGTTAGGCTATGACTGTCATTCATTGAATTTTGGACTCTGGAGCACTTTTTTTTAATGCTACCCTACACCTCCCGTATATAGGCTACGGTGTTTGTAGGGGTAAGACGCCGATAAAAGTACTCCGGTCTCACCTACCATAATTGCGAACCTCCAACTTCAGCTGGGGTTTATACTCCCTTTTTTTCTTCATCGGTTTGTTTACACAAAACAGCTGGAAGCACACACTATCAATTGTCACTTTAAAGGTAAAATATATCATATTTAAGCATTTCCATAGGTCCTACAAGGTATTAAGTGAATATATCTGCGAGGCAGAGCAAGATTCGCCGATTCACGGTGCGGACAAGGTCTAAAACTTTCTTCATATTCACAAAACTAGATCACCTGCATGCAAAATGGCTGCCGGGACAAGACTGGTAAGGTTTTGGCTCAGTGTGGTCGAATTCTTGAGGTATGAAATGTACCATGTGGCAACAAACAGATTTTTATAAAAACGTACGCGATTTTTGCGGTCGGTCAATAAATGTACCATTGTTTTGGGTGGCCTGATGCTACCTTTATTGCATAAATCTACCTCTTATATGTTATATTCTATATATTTCAAAGTAAGATATGGTCACCATAAGTGTATCAAGTTGAAGCCAGAGCCATTTCCGAACTACGATGTCTAATGGTAATTTGTGATTACCTTGCAAATAATGGCTATAAATCGCGAATTGTGTAATAAATATGTGTTACATTTATTTATTGACATGCTTTTATGTAGTTTTCGTATATAATTGAAGAATAGTGTAATGGATTAAGAACTATGAGGCCAGTCTTACTCATTCAATGAAGAAAAATGGCGGATTTTCGGTTTCTCGTCATATTTCAGGCTAATATGGAGAATGTAGCTTTAGTATCAGCATTTTCACACATGATTTACAATTGTGAATAACTGAACGTTGTGTATGACAACGAGGAGCTGCTTAAATTGGTGAATATAGGATAATAATTGAGACAATTCTGATGGCCTAACATCGACTTTGGTAAGTATTCGAATTAAGTATTATTATGTGACCTAGGTAAAAAAATATGCATATATATGCAAAGCTGAAGGCTTTCTGAATCATATGTAGGGGGTATAAGAAATATATGAATTAAATTACCAACGTTATAGGTGGTACCAACATCCGGTAACCCAGAAATTTCCACCATCCACCAATAAATTTGCCATTTCGTGCCACTTTCACAAAGGTTCACCATGTTATTACATGGCTACCGTAAGCCGATTTTAGTGTTTTAAGTGACTTATGAATAGCTTAGAGTGTGCTCTTTATGAATATACCAATGAAAGTTATATACAGAAAGTTTTTACATGCGTAATGTGCAAATGAAAATAGGTTCTTTAATTGACCGATGGTACTTTTATCGGCGTTTTACCCATACGGAACCCAGGAACTGTGAAATGCGACAAGGAATACAGTTGTAAGCATTGAACCATTTCGTTTGTAATCTAGCGCTTGGGCTGATTCAGGGTCAGGTACAGTAGCCCAACTAAATTTTGCGACAAAATATTAGGTATGAGGCAGTCTAGTTTGCACTCCCGTCCCAAGCCCTGTGGTTGTGTCTAGCAGAAACCCAGGGTGTCTAGGCAGTTGCCACTGCCTGCGATACTACAGCCAGGGCACACAGTACTCGCACACGCTGGGCGCTACATATGCCAATATTATATCATTATTTGTTTGTATAATAATAGAAGGTTCTCTCTCTCTTTCTCTCTAAATATAAATATATTTACGCGCGACAAGCTTTGTAGATTAGCACACACACACACACACACCAGAATGGTAAGCGTCACTACTTTATAGATCCACATTGTATATATATAACTTAAAATGAACACAATAAGTTGCATAGATTGTTATTTTATAATCTATTATACACTTGTTAGTGATTGTTTTAATAAGAGCCCCGGCCTCCTTAACACTATACTTGGTGTTGGTGTCAGCGACATTGGCTGTAATTCTTATCCTTAGCCTTTCTATAACCCAGAAAGTGCTCGAGAAACGGGTAGTCAATTTCTACATCTATTTCCTGATCTACTCATATATTTGTTTTGTTCTTTATAAGATGGTATGCGGTCAGGATTAGCTCCAAGTTCGCTGACGCCTGGTATAGATGTCGAGTTATCTTAAATGTTTATATGCATCAACTGTATTAGATGTTACTCAATAAAATGTAATTTTATACAACTAAATGACCAAGTGACTTAATTTGTCCGAACGTTTATAGCATCTGAGGTGAAGCCAGTCATCTTGGGGGCTAATAAGTGATTGAGGTTTCCGAATGTTTGTGTGCGAACTGTTGTATGGATTCTTCCCCTGCCGCCTCTTGTTTTGCCTCCTGTCATGTGTTTCTTGTTGATACTCCCTACCCCTTGTGAGAATAAGGGCTGGCCACTGACTACATTACAAACGTCAAATTAAGAGTAGTATGCTGCTGTCACATTTGTTAAATGCTTAATCATCAATCTTGTAATGGAATTTAACCGTGTTGGCTGCGAGTATCTCGGTATCTATTAACCTTTCTTTTCTCAAGCATACGAATCGATAAACAGGCAAAAAATACGTTCAAAGATATTGACATGTCAGTAAAGTTTTCGATAAATATCCACAAGAAAGATTGCTGATTAAAGAAGCAGCTCATGGAATAGGGCGAACTACTGTATATTACGTGAATTAGACCATGGCTAATTAGTAGGAAACAAAAAAATTACATTAACAGTAGCCTATACAATCAGATTGGGGTGTAGTGAAGGTTGGGGTCTTACACGATGGTCAGTTTTAGTTCCTCAATTGTTCATCTTTTACACTAATTACCTTGATTTAGGCCTAACTAAAAAGATTGGTAATTTTTCAAGTGACACTAAAAATAGGTTGAATTAGTGATCCTGATAACGCTTCATGCTCTCCAAAAATAATTTTATACACTACCCGAATGGTGCAATACCTTGTCAGTTGATATTTAATGTAGATAAATACATGCAGTTTACTGAACATTGGGAAATCGACAGAAATTTTAGGATATAAATTTAACAATATTTGTTTTGTCAATAATTACGCACCATATATCTCCCGTATGAGGAGATTCAATAGCTCAATGCATCCTTGTGATGTCCGATTCCATTACCCATCTCCCTTACTCAAGGCCAGGGTAGCAAGTAACCACCAGCTATATCTCAGAAGAAAAAATATATCATTTGTTCACCAATCTGAGCAGTAACAGGGTCAAGACGCACTATCAGTGGTATCTAGATGGCTAAATAACATGAAATTAAGTAACTCAATGATTACATAAAATTTGGAAGTCATCGTCAGTCATGATATGAAACCAAAAAACCAATGCATCATTGTTTGCAATAAGAGCTTTTAAATTGATATCTGCAGTAGAAGCGTGAATAACAACAAACGTCATTTTAAAATTTCACCCGTCCTTAGTAAGGCTTCACATGGATTATGTTTTTAATTTTGCTGTCCAGTATCCATAGATTGATTGGAAGTTACGGTACAAAGAAGAATGGCAAAACAATCCAGAATAATAGAACATTAGAACATCAATAATATTCTAACGCCTGACGACTAAGGCCAAATGACACGGAATTATAGCCAGAATGGGTTAGAACATTTAACAGAAGTAAAAGATTATTGAGGTAGTGAATATCATGAAATACATGATATGGTCACTACAAACGAAAGGGGACTTGGGAAAACATTAGGCTTGCATTTATTAGAAATGTGAAGTAAGAGAGGATATGATACAGATGCTTAAGTTGTAAGTGGGGTCCACTAAGACGATGTGGAAAACGGACTGCTGCTCCGTGATAAGCATGCACCAGTTTGGTAGATATGTGAAATAGGCTACCGATTGCTACAGTAGGGTCAATGACGACAGAAAGCTTAGAAACATAATTAGATAGGCACATGGCTGTGATGTGCTGATTGTCAATGGGATCCGCCGTGAATGGGCCAGTCCATGGTATAAAGACTAATATTAGTCTTTATACCTTGGCCAGTCAGCCCATGGAGTCAGCCCTTTGAAAAAATCCCTCTTTTATGATTTTTGTTAATGCTAATGTTTATGTAGGCCTAGTGGAATCAGGACGCGTATTTGGCAGTTTATTCAGACTAGCTTTATACTATTATATTCAGAGTAGAAAAGGAGACTATTTTATTCAGAGTAGAAAGGGAATATGAAAGTCAAAGGGTAAATATGACATAGTATGTGTCCCTATAATTCCTAAAGAACCTCCTTAAGTTGTATAAACTCTAATGAAAAGCCCGATTAAACTGCCAAAATTAGTCAATCCTAATGGGATTAATGATTATATATTTATTGATTCTCATGATAAACTGTCTCTCTATTCACCAATCATAGTTAAGGTAAGGTATTATTTATTATATTCGCAAACAAGTTATATGCATTCACTAAGGGGGGAGGGAAGTAATAGGGGAAGATCTATCCTATATTGCACAGATAGTGGTGGGCAAAGTGGCTAGGATGAGTTACTAAACCGAACGTGGTTAGTTTTTAGGTAAACAACCGATGGTATAGACAGGAGTGGTTAATGTGCATATTATATCAAGTCATGCTAGCTTAATAGTATTTGAACAATATAAGTAAGGAGTTAATTAGTAAGTTAGGGGTATTAGTGGATGAGTAAAGAAATTAAGATGTTTTATAATGCTCGGTTAATATAAAATTATCCAAGAGTGATATGATGGAAAGTATTACTCTGTATGATGACTATTCTATATATTTTATGCACAATATCAACTAGGGCTAACTCGCATGCTGTGCGTTCCTAGGCCTCCAACAGCGCAGTCTTCGACCCATGCGTGGTTGAGCTGAAAGTTTTCTTGTCTGAGAAAACAACTCTTGGTTGGGAGAGAGGCATCCTGACCAGAATTCGAACCCACTCACTCCAGGTATGTTTGGGAGAGTTAGGCACCGTAACCACTCGACCATGAGCGGATATAAGGGAAGCCTCCTTTATTCTTATTTGAAGAACCCCCGCCAACTCGGCTAAGTGATACAATTTTAATCGTCCTGGTACTATTATGGAACATCTCTGACATTATCAAAACAACTCGTGCCCAATAGTCAATGTCCTGGTCAACAAATAGTCGAGCGAAATCAAGCCGTTTGTTTGTGCCTCTTGGTTAGCTCTGGCTTGACAGCTGGTGATCTATGTGTATATCCCATTTCCTTTAATATCTTGCGTATAGTTTCTGTAGAAGTTTGAAATTGCAAATGTTGGTTAGCTACCTCGGCGTTGGAGAATGGATGGTTATCCATATACTGTTTAATTTCTTGGTCCAGTTCTGACTTGGTTTTCCGCTTAGCTCCACTTCTATGTCAGTCTGTCATTTGTCCTTCCTCCATCCTTTTTTTGCCACCAGTAAACGTTCCGACACCCCACTCTTGCTCATCCCAACCGTACTACCGCGTTCAGCAACCTTGCTGAATGGATGACTAGGTGTGATGTGGGCAAGAGAGTATTGAGGATTTTCTGATCACCTCAGTGTAATTACTCAATAATTACAGCTTCACGTTTTTTTATTTTTTTATTTATTTATGTTTTTACCAAAAAAAGTTCGACCTGGGAATATATTGCGTGAAGTGTTAATGCATGGCTGGAGTGGCTGTAGATATGCATGTAATCTGTAATCAACCAATTGCCGATATCTGGATTATGAGTGTTTGGTTGACCTGTACGGTACCCGTCCAGCTAGTCACAGACCACCAACACTAAAAAAGACGTCGTAAGTGGCCTCTTATTCCAGAGGCCTATTTATACTGCTAGGTCAAGAGAGGCGCATTGTGTAAGAAGAAGTGCCAAAATATTTCTTTCCCGCCTGGGAATGGAACCCGTGTCCTTTTGGCTGTGAACCAAGTGCGCTAACCAATATGCTACGGACGTCTGTGCGTGTGTGTGTGTGTGTGATTCTGTAAAATAGAACTTAAATTATATACCCGGTAAACTAAATCATGTTTACTTATACTCCCATATATTTCCATACTAGACAGAATTTCATCGAAGTTAGATTCTAAAATCATGATACGGTAACGATAATTGTCTATATTCTAATAGTATCTCATAGAAACAGTAAGAACTTTAGCTGTATATTAATACACGTTATTATCATTAATAATATTACCTGATGCAGATGTTGCAAATAGAACTACTCTTATAACCCAGCACTGTAAGATGATGCAGATTATAACATACCTGTATTATCTAAAGAGTGTTAATTAGATAAAAGAACACAATTATTTACACCTCATTGTTTTATCAGGGAAATCAGCGTAGAATGTGAGTGTGGGAACGGAAGGCAAAGTTCAGTGTTATACACTGAACTTTGCCTTCCGTTTCTGTGTGTGAGTGTGTGCTAATTAATCTACAAATAGTGTATCGTGAAAATCGATTGATATTAACCTCAGAGAGAGAGAGAGAGAGTGAGAGAGAGCCTTCTAATATGATACAAATAAATAATGATAGCAATATTGTCATATGTAGTGCCCAGCATGTGCGAGTATTGTGTCTGTGTGCCCTGGCTGTGGTATCGCAGGCGGTGGCGCCTGCCTTAGACACCACGGGTCTCTGCTAGACACGACCACACAGTTTTGGGACGGGAGTGCAAACTAGACAGGTGCCACGTACCTAATTTTGTCGCAAAACTTAGTTGGGCTACTGTACAATCTCCGACGTTTCGAAGCAGCAGAAACCCCTGCTCAAAGTGGCAAGCCTCTTACAATTTGCTTTCTAACAAGGGACTGGTGTTCCCAAGAAGAAGCCCCAGTATTGAAGTAATGCATGGCTTGAAATACAATTGAACACAGTGCATGTAGTTCCGTATATTATTTATTAATTTTTATAATTTTATTATTATTATTTGTTATTATTAGTTCAGCCATGCCTAATGAACGACAAAAGGTTCATCAAAGTAGTGATGCGAATTGGAAAAATACGAGCCTAATCCATTAGATAATGGTTTGATAATCATTGTACAATACTTTAATTATTAGGCTACTTCAATATAGATTCATGGATAGCGTCAAAATGCACCTAGATAGGAATATTTTCCAAAACAAATCTCGGGGGGGGGGGGGCTTACAGCGCCCCTACGAGACCCCCCAGCTACTTTGGCTTGCTTAGCCCCCCCCCCCCCCCCCCCCTCCTTAAAACATCAGCAAACCCTGGAGGGGGCCCCTCCAGAAACCAAGCCCCCTGGGCCCCCAAATCTCGAGCTACGCCCCTGCACCTCAAACAAAGCCGTGCGAATATCACCTAGAGTCTGAACGGCGTTCTGTAACAAGAGGCGCCTAGTTAAAGATAGCGCCTTGTGAGAGCTATTATCCGTTACTGACTCAGTCGTTCTAGCCAAAGAATCAGCAAGTTGACGGCTGAGTAGGAACTGCGATAACAACCTCCAGGCCCTCTGTCTCATTTCATATTCTTTATCAATTTGTAGCTGTGTAGGTGAACTAAATGGCTCAGCCCACTGACACAACATTAACTTAGGAGCACTCGGGAAGTCTAACATACACTTAGGAACCTTTTCGCCTGGCCTACTGGCATAGAGACCCAATGATGATCCTCAGGAGGCAGCTGGTAACTGCTTTTATTAGTAATTGTGCTGGCAAACAGCTGGGTCTCTTGTCCCAACCCAGCCCACGGCCCCAAACCCTCTCCTTCTATGTTTATGACTGGAAGACCTAAATCATCCCTCTGCGGGACAGTGTTAAGTTCGGGGGTCAGCCCCTGCTACAATTTAACATCATCAAGACCATCATTTTTTGACCAGTCTGAAAATAATTTTGCAGAGGATGCGGGAGGTAGGGCCGGGTAAGCTTAATGACCGTCCAAGTCTTGTCAGGACCATATAAAAGAGGCATAGGGCCTTTCTTAGATAGCACTGTACGATCAAGGGGAGGTGGAATTAAATCTGCTAAAATATTGAGCTTGGAAGGTAACAAGGCAGCAAAAAATGACGGAGCACCCCAAAGGACAAAATAAAGTAAATATGCGCCTCCCGCATATTAACCCGACAAGCGCGAGCTATTAGTAGTGAACACCCTACCGCCAGGCGACGATATTAGGCTTCATTCCCGCCCAAAATCATAATTTTATGATAAATATCGTTATTACTTATTCAAATGCGCTTATTTTACGTTTAATATGAAGATATTAACATGTAACAGCAATAAAACAAGTGGAATAGTATTGGGGGGGTGAAAAAGGCGAATTATTGCCGACCGTCCAGTCATGAGGTGAGAGACGTGCGAGCCCTACACCCTCCTTTCTTGAAGCCTAGAGGCAGACTGAAGCCTCTCTCTCACTCTCTCGCTCTCCCCACGCACTGGATATACGCAGGACACACGTTAGAACCGGGTTGGATATATTGGCGCAGTAAATAAACTGATAAACAAGGGAATAAGAGGAAAAATAGGTGATAATTGAAGGGGAGAAGGAGAGGGTTTTGACACATGTGGAGGAGTGATAGAAGGTAAGGAGGGGAATGATCTCACTTAACACCTAAATAGCGGGTCCCGCCTTAAGTCGGTTAGAGAACCAAGGCCTAAAGAGCGGGTCCCGCCTTAAGTCGTATGCGATTTTGAGCACATTATCGGCTCTGAGAGAGAGTCCACGCGGTGGGAGGACTGCAGGCGGGCTCTGACCATTCAGCGTGGACCTCGTCCCGCCACTGGCACCACCACCACATGTCTACACCTCCCTGGTCCCGCGATACAGGGTAAAAACTGACGAAATTACTGTAGTTTAGGTTTTTTCCTTTCGTATTGCAACATCGTTGCAAGAGAACCCGTGGTCGTACAATGATGGTTCAGGTGTCATTGGAAAGCTCAATTTTCGCCCTTTCACGGATACATAATTGTATTACGCTCTGGCTCTTCTTTATGCATGAAAAAAAGCATGGAATGAAGCTCGTTTAGGGTAAATCTGCCCGCTTGGCAGGTAGTAGTGTTACAAAACTACCCGATAGTTAGGGGTTAATCATATATTCCCTTGTTTTAAGTACTACTGGGGCCTTTTTTTTTTTTTTTTTTTTAGGCCTTGGATCTTAAGAGGTTCGTCGCCTTTCACCACCAAAACCTCTTAAGAGTCTTCTCGCCGTTCCCGGGTTAATCACCGCCAGCAAAAGACAAGGAACACTGATTTCGACCAATCTTGTGACAAACACAGGAAAACCGAAATCAACATAGCTCTAGCATCTGCAGCGTCCCTTACCCCAGATAAGGGCCGGCGTGAAGACACAAGAGGCACGTTGTGATGGAATTTAACTGCTAACTCTTGCCAGGAAGGGCCCAACCCCACAGCAACCCGAGTAACAACATGCTAATTTATGGCACAGTATATAAATATCAATAAATACATCCTAGCCATAACAGATAACCTACAGGAGGCCAACTAGACGGGGGCAAGTAGTCGGAGATAAATCATCAATAACACAAACCTGATAGCCTAGGATGGCTCTCCTTCACCCATCATGAAGAACAGGAACGTAGGCTGAAAAGCGTCATGAACAAGTGCCGTACCCCTCACAACGCGAGACAACTCGAAATGCACATGTTCCTCCACGAAGAGAAGAAACTGCTTAACACCTTAAGAGCGGGTGGTGGAGTATATTTCACCGTGCCGCCCAGCGTGTTTTTTTTTACCATAAATTGCCTTGTTTCCGTGCTCTTTTTCATGCATAAACAAGAGCCAGAGCGTAATACAATTATCCCTGAAAGGGCGTAAATTGTGCTTTCCAATGACACCAGAACCATCCTTCTACGATCACTGGTTGTCTTGCAACGATCGTGCAACCGAAGGGCAAAATCGCTAATATACGGTCATTTTGTTGCATAATTACGAGTGTAGCGAGGGAGGGAGGGTGGAGTAGTGTGGAGTACATGTCAGTAGGCCCACGCCGGCCATGGCGAGCGGTCATGAGGTAACCTACGCTCCTCCCGTCGCTCGTCTCTCTCTCAGAGCCAATATTGCGCCAAAATTGCACACAGACTTAAGTCGGGCCCCGCCACATAGTCCATGGTTCTCTAGCCCGACTTATGTCCACCCCCGCCAGACAAGGGTTAACCCACCCAATTGGGTGGCCGAAAAGTGGGCCACGGATCCTCTAAAAGAAGCCTCATGTATAACTAACAAATAGTAAATGAAGCGAGGAATAAAAATATAAAAACAAAACACGTGGAAGCCTCGCTTTATCATAACAAGGTCATCCTGATAAAAATGTTGTCAAACACCCACGGGACAACTCCTTGGGCGAGTGGGAAAAGGTGTACACAGTCTAGCTAATCTATAATACTACCCTAACTTCAGCACTAGTATGTACAAATGAGCAAAAGATTCACAAGCCGGAGATAGGCAACGAACGAAGCGAGGCTGTGCACACCTCCATAACCCACGACACCTAGGAGAAGAAGGACACAACAGCCCAGATAAGAGCTGGGGGACGCGCAGAATAACAGCCGACGCATGAGAAGCGCAACCTGCTAGATCACGTTTAATATTTTTGTTTTATCATTTAACTTATTTTTTACTGTTTTTTCAGTAGTGGTACCCACATCATTATACGGACGAGTCCGTGAGTGTTAATTGAGCGTTCGCTCACAAAGATTTGGCAATCTTGATATTTTACTCTCCTAGGTGGGTCGTTTGAACGGCGAGCCATGAGTTCAAAGATTGGACATAACTGTTGTAAGGCGCATCGTCAATGATGGAGGGGCCACTAATAAATAAGCATTTTAGAATGCTGATGGAACAGAGGATGGTCAAATATGACAGTTAAAACGAAAAGAAGTAATTAATAAGAATGGGCATAGTATGTGAGTCTAGTTTACCTGTATATACTGTATATATTTAGGTGTAATATACATGTTACACAAGGTAAATATATTGCCTGGACATGATACGATCTAGCCTAGGGTTCTAAAGGAAGCTAAGTATGAGCTCTCCAATCCACTGACATTGCTCTTCAATAAATCCTTACCGTCTGGGACTATGCCTGATCAGTGGAAGCTCGCCATTGTAACACCGATATTAAAGAAAGGGAGCAAATCATTACCCAGTAACTATTGTCCAATTAGCTTAACCTCAATTGTATGCAAAATGCTAGAAATACTGATATAAGACAAACTCGTAAATCACTTAGAGAAAAGCAACATACTTAAAGATATTCAACACGGTTTTCGTAATAAACGCTCCTGCTAAACAAACCTCTTAGACTTCTTTCATGATATCCTCAATTTATATGATGAGAGTAAAGCTGTATATAATATATACCTTGCTTTTCAAAAGGCCTTTGACAAAGTTCCCCACAAACGTTTATTGATAAAACTAAAAGCGCATGGAATACAATACGGTCTGTTGAAATGGATAGAAAAAGGGATCGGTGACAGAAAGCAAAGAGTAGTCCTAAACGGTAAAGCATACCAAATGGATCCTAAGGGATCTGTACTGGGGCCAGTTCTCTTCCTAGTTTACATTAATGACATAGATGAGGGTCTCACCTGTACAATCTCAAAGTTTGCTGACGATACAAAAATTGCAAATAGCGTACTCTCAAATGAACATGTTGAAGATATGCAACATAATCTACTGTAGATAAGTTGTCACATTGGGCTCAAATTTGGCAAATGTGGTTCAATGCGGATAAATGTAAAGTACTCCATATTGGAAACCGAAATTAGAAAGCAAACTATTCAATGAATGGCACGGTAAACTACTGTTTGGACACTTGTCCATCAGTGTTTTGGAGGGCAAGCAGTCTTGAGGGGTCGCTGGACCTGTTGTTGCTTGATTTACTTTGTACTTTGTACACACCTGCACCAGGGATACAAAACCGCTACCTTGTCTTAGGTGCTCTGGCGCAAAACTATGTGAGCTGACTACATACCATCGAGTTTCCCACGTCAACTGAGTCTGTGAGTATCTGGAAACGGTTGTGACACTTGGTAACCGGTATGATTTTCCTGGTCTTGGGGCGAATGTTGCTCCTCACGACACAGAAGTTGTCTTGAGGGGGAGCAGAGTCACTATTTGTTTCTTGTACATCAGAAGCATCTACTGAAGTGGCTACTGCAGGTGTTGGATTGTTGGCTTTTGATGTTGGGGTGGCGGTGGCAGCTGGGGTTGAAGCGGGGACAATTGAAGTTGGTGATACTCCAACGTTGAGTGTTACAAACTCTTGGAGTGAATCCAGCTTCATGGTGAGGGCGTTGATCTTGTTGTGGGCTTCATCCAATTTCGATGTCAAATACTCTCGTTGCTGGCAAATTCGGCAGACTTGAAGATCGGCAGCAGCAACCATGGAAGCACTAAACCTACTGGTGCAGCTCGTACAGGTGCGAGGCATGGTGACAGTCACTCTCTTCAGATCACTTTACTCACTTCAAATCACTTCACTTACTTCAAATCACTTCACTCAATTCAATTCACTCACTTCAAATTGGTTTACTCACTTTTGTTTTTCCTATGTGAGCGAGGGAGACAAAAGGCAGAACTGCCTGTAGCGAGTGCCTCCCCTACAGTCGAAAGAGTGACAGTGCCAACATCAAGGGACGTTCGAACCAAAATGCCTGAACACACGGAATTTGAAGCAATTTAAGTCATAGGAGGAGGGAAAGACTGATTCTGGGAGAGAGTTCCAGAGCTCAACTGTTGAATAGAAGAAAGACTGAGGATAATGTTTCACTCTTAGGTTGGAGAGTTGCACAGAGTAGGGCTGGGATTGTGTTGCAAGATGGGTACTACATACCCTATGTAGAGGAGGTGGTATACACTGGAAGAGCTCTGAGTAATAATGATTATTGTAGTAGCGATAGAATAGCGAGAGAGATGCAACATTTGCGGCGAAGAGAGAGAGATTGCAGAGAGTTGGTGAGTGGATGAGAGTTAATGATACGAAAGGCTTTCCTTTCTACTTTGTCTAGG